>CM067349.1:67418615-67661115 GCA_034190875.2 Urechis unicinctus
TTGTGCCATAGAACTAAAAAAAACAATCCTACATTTGAATGAAGGCAAAAATCTAACTACTAAGCATAGATGAAAGATTTACCGTTAAAGCAGACCAGGGACCAAAGCATAGGTTTTTGGAGCGAACTGGTTCAGAAGGCTGTAGAAAGCCTCTATTTAGGAGGTCTGGGCATTGCTTGATAGTCTTTTGATGTCCTTGCACAATGTTGGTGATAATTTTTTCCAATTCCATGGCACACCTCGTATGTAAGGACATAAAGAGCAATTTAACTGTAAGATTTGTTTTTGTGTTTCAAGGAAATTTTCTTTTTCCTGGAGAGGTGAGTCAAACAACAATGTCTCCACAGCCTGATAATCAGAACAAAGTACTTGTTTATAGAACAAAATTATGGAAAAAGTAAACATCTAAGAGATTTTGGATACTATGTTGTATTATTTTATTGGAAGATTAGCTTAGTTTAACAAATTATGCTGAGGCTTTCAAAAGGAATGGATTTCTAAATATATATTTATACACCACTTATTTTCACTGCTTGCTTTGGTTGGAGGTGGGGGGCGGCGTCATTATCTAGCGGGGTAAACCATACAATTGTTTTACAAATTGCAACATGTCAGCTCACCTTTTGGTGCCTCCCTTTTCTCCACTGCCTCAGACTTTATGACTGGTGGCAAATCCTTGCAAACTCTCATGAATATGGTAGGAATAGCAGCTGGAAGAATATTCCGGGAACATTTGTACCCAAATCCGAGAGCTTCTCTCACTGCAAGTGCCTGGTAAAAACATTCAGGTCCAAAATGCTCGCTACACAAAAACGAGTGGGTTGTCGGACCCGGCCAATCTGCCCTTGTACTCCGCACTTGCGATATCCATTGCTCGCGCAACTTCTTTTCCCGAGGAAAACTGAATAATCGAACGCTTCCCGAAGAAATGTTCGAACAATTTGCGGTCACGCAGCGTTTTGGCATGACTGATACGGACTAAACAAGATACAAATTCACGATTGACACATGGTTTCTATGGAAGCTGACATGGACTGCAGAATCTGAGTTCACGTATCTGTGTCATTTCCGGTTGACCTCGACTCACGCACGAAATGCCGCTTCGCTCCAAAGAACGTTTAATAACTCTTTTATTATACATCGGAGGCCAAACACTCCAACACCATTCGATCCGCATCGATTTGTTCAGTTTATACTCAAAAATTTTTAGGTGTCATAGGCACTTTAATCGTACCGCTCAGGCGAATTGAATGGGGTCAGTTTGATAGAGCCGTAATACTTTCTCTATATAGACTAAGAGCAAGAAAGGAGGGCGTTAATGACTCGTGAAACTGGTCACAGCCACATATATAAGAAATGAAATTTTGTCTCATATAAAATCAAAATACTGACTCTCGGATCGAAAATATTTGAATGCATCTTTGATATGGAATTGCGAGGCCAATTCCATTCTACCATAACCTAAACAAATCTGTGCAATATGTGAAAATTATTCGGTAAATCAAAGAACAACGCAAAAAATGAATAAATTTTTCACTTGCATTGATATTTGATTACTGGCCGATGTCTGGCTTCACTAACATAAACTGGCAACATGTCAGCGGTGAGTGTTGGTAGAGGTAGATGTCGATATTGACAGCGCTACTGAATCTGGCAACATGTCAGCGGTGAGTGTTGGTAGAGGTAGATGTCGATATTGACAGCGCTACTGAATCTGGCCGACCAAAAATGTATTTGAGGCAATTAGGAACAATATGCTTATCCTAACACAGGAGCAGAACGTGTTTCACGTTCCTGATCACCATGTAAAACTTTCATTAATCCACTTATTAAATTATTATAAGCCAAACACGTACTTTGGATTTTGGCTTCACCAGCAAACCGACGAGGATGACGTGGTGATTGTCTCTAGCCTGTCGTGTCGCGTAAATCACAGATAATGACTCAGGCTTCGCGCAAGGCGTTTTGGCGTCGTTGTGGTCTAGTGGGTGGCAACTATCTGTAACACGCTGCATGCAAAACCACTGAAATAATGGATCGCTTGTTCATTTCTGTACCGCTTTGTTCCTTTTATATATCAATAACGCAAAGTCGGACTATATCTCACCATTTTTAGATGTACCTGCATAAAGTGACGAGTTCTTTGACCGAACATGATCAGGCTGATTTTGGCTATGGTTATTTCTTTATGGGACGACTTGCCTTGATGATTGGTATAGGTTTTATCACCATTTATACGTCAAATTCGATGTAATATATATTACTCAAAGATCTGTTTAAAGTGCAAGTAACGTCTATTTTCGAATTCCTAATCAAAGTTAAATTAGGTGTATTTCAGCCTGTGAAAGACGTTTCCGACAATATTTTCGTCCATAGATGTCGTTTTGTGTGTTTTTTTTCAATATTTCCATCGATTTTTCGGACCGTTTTGGCATATGCGCAAAAAACGACGGCCATTGGATCCTGAGTTTGTGACGTCATATGTCACCGTCCAGCCGGATAGCGCAGTCATTTCCTCGTTTGTTTACATGGGAACTGTGGTAGGTGTGAGCATAATCGTATTTTATACCGTCATCATGTACATCATATACCGCAACGAATCACATCATTTAATGTGGCATGGAGTACTTGTTCGCCTAGAATACATTAAATTGTGATAAACTTCTATTATGTTGGGTGAAAACGTCAACCAAAGGAGACCGAGCGATAATACAGGCAGTACTGGAACAGAGGTCTGCACCTCGATTTCAGGCCCGTTTAATGGTTATCAATGATTGATTCACCATTTGCCTGTCCTGTTACGGAGAATATCTTTTCTTGTGCTTTTATTTGATTTAATCGCAAATGAAAACTGATACTACATTAAATGGGGATTTCACTCGATATTTCGTTTTTGCTATAAATTGAATAAAATTTCAATAATTTATATTCTCCTTGACAACAGAAAATATCAATTTTATTTTAAATATTGGCACTGGTTTTGGGAACCGAGACCTATCAGGGATAAGCTGTTACAATTGAATATACCTCTCCAGTGAATTGTACAGGATCCAAGTTCAGTGACATGTTTATGACTACATATATCATAGGCCTTTAAAGAGTTCAAGGCCTTACACTAGTTCTTTGAATTACCTGGGGTACCATCCTCAATAATATATACTTTATCTTGTCCTTATTAGTTCTATATTTATTACTTACACCTAGTACAGTGCATAACTGCCATTATACTTTGCTTTTATTATATGTCAAGGGAGCAAAATGTCCTCATCTTCCTCATATACAGACAACTCCGGAAGCAGCGATGAGCTGGATTACAGCAGTGAGTGTTTGTCTCACCAAGAAGAGGAACTAGGAACCTAAGGGGGGCATACAGACATGCAGATTTGAACCTCCAGCTAAGACAAGGCCTGCAAATTCTCCTCAAAAAGAAGAGGACTTGAGTCGACTGGGTAACAGCACTTGGTATTGGCACATTTCAGTCCAAACAATCTTTGCAGATATTTTTCTCTTTACTTTACAGTTGTCCTTAAGTCTTGCTTCAAGTCATCTTCTTATTCATGTTTTATGTCAATTTTTTGTTTGCTGAAAAGCTAATTATTCATTGTAATTATGTTCTGTACTAGGTGCTCATGTGGGCCAATGATTACAGTAGCAGAGAGTAAATGCTGCCAGGAAATTCCACAAGTTCTCGAGAAAGTAAAATCTATGGGTGCGTCCTGTATTACAGCACACCCAGGATTTGTCTCAGGGTTCCTGCATCCCTCGACACTAGAAATAGCATATAGTGCTATATCCCAGAGGTACAAGAAGAAAGTTACTACTCAGCATGAGTGAATATACTTAAAAATGGTCTGGTTCAGATGATAACTGATGAAAAATATTCATGTACTGCAGGTTATTCCGATTCACTGCATATCGGCAGTTGGTACAGTGGTGATGGGGTAATCTAGGCAGACATCATAGAGTGGCACTGCCAGCTTGTTCTGTACTTAAAATTAGAGATGATTTCCCAAGGGTGAATCAGTTTATGTTGGTTTCAAACTGCCAGCATTACAATAATAAAGGGACAAAAAAGCATTATGTGTCTTATACTGTTATTTACATTCAGCTATGATGATACTACACGCTGATGACAACCAGCAACAAAATTCAGTTAAGGCCAGTCCACCTAATTTATTATACCATATGCATAAAATGATAGGAAGCATCAATTCCACAATCATGACATACCTGCAGGGCATCTTGTTCCTGTATCCTGTATCTCGTACAAAAGATATTTTATGACTCAAATAACAGTATGTTAACAGTCATTTAATAATTTTTGCAGGATATTTTATATATCCTGTGCCATTGCACATCAATCATCATTATTAAATTTCGCGGGCACATTATACAAATAATGCTTATGCAATTCTGCTCACAATACCAACAATGTCTTATTCACTTGTCTGTGATAATAGAAATGGCAAAATATATACACCAGTCCAACATATATATTTACAAAATTAATTCTCAGCAAGCCACAAAGAGGAATCATATAACAGTGTTTGAGTTTCACCACAGCTTAGCTTACCTTAGACCCATTTAACATTCAAATTAAGTCATAAAGCCATACACATGCTGGATGATTTGAAAATAAAAATGGTTAATATTGTTGTTTAACATCACTTTCAACATCAGAGGTCATATTGTGGCGGTTACCTCACCAATGATGTTTAAGATGATAGGTCCACAACTGTGGTCTAGCAGGGTGGGTGTTTGTCTAGTTTCCCAAATGTGGCAAGTTCAAATCCCACTGTGTGCTATGCACGGTGGTGCCATTTGGGCGATAGGATCTTAAACTCCAATGTTTGTTCGTCATCTTACACCACCAGTTTGAAATGACCTTTGATGTTCAAAGTGAATTTTAACCCCAATATTTACCATTTATTTTGTAAGTATGATGATAAGAAATAGTTATGTCCTTGTGCACTTGTTAACAGATAGGTAAAATTAATGTTACAAGCTTGACTTAGCTGAAGCCAAAGCTGAAAAAATAAACAGAGCTTAGATATTACTTGTAAACAAGCAAATATCAATCGGCCAACCACCAATATAATGCTTAGGCCACCACCATCAACTCCATCACCACCCCTCCCCTACCCCATCACTACCACCACCATCATTCATCATCACCTTTAGATACCTTACTGCATGACTCATCTAAAGAAGAAACCTCTCCATATGCTGCCTCTCAGCCTCCTCCTTGTCAGGGTAGTCATACATTTCAGCAAGTGCACCTGGTTCATTGGTCATCACGGATGAACTTATTGATACTCGTGTGCCAATCGGTGATGATGCAGTCCAACTGGAGTCCTTGGTCATCCAAACGAAATGACATGCTTCGTTTGAGGCCCTAGATGCGAATTATTGCAGTACTGGTACTCACATATTCGCACAATGATGATACAGACTGGAAGACATAAGGGTAAAGTTATATGAAGCAAATTTGACAGTAGGCCAGAACTGACTCACTGAGCACTGGGCATCGTCCGAGGATTGTTTAGGACAAGTGTAAGCTACTGTCAGGCTAGCATACATCTACATATTGCAGCCTGACGAGACAAATCTATATGTTATCTGTGAAACAGCCTTATAAAACTTGAGCCGCCCCACACTGATCACTACCGGCCATGTCAATTTTGTCAACGGGCAAGTGCAAATTCTGTTTTCAAAATCAGTACGGAAACATAACTAATGAATTCTAATTCGACTTTCATATGGGAAATGTAAGGATGAGTATACTTACAGATTCTCAAGAAACCATGGATACAAAAACGCTGATGAGTTTCTGTAAATAGCGATAAATTAGTACGACAGCTAGTTCGCGAATAGAAACGGCGTCCGTGGTAACATAGATCTTCTGGTGACATATGACGTCACAGCGCCCTCGTTCATCTTCGGTGTGTGGTCGGGAAGTTCCGGAATGTGTTGTTTGTTTTTGCTTATTTCTTGTTTACTACGCGTCGGATCGAAAAAAGAACTGCAAATTATTGATCAGAAAATCGCGTTCTATAAGATCCAGAAAATTCATATTTTACCCATTACTTGCACTTTAAGCGTTAACATAAGGCAATGATATATAGCGATATCAAATTGCAGACAATATTTTTAAGCTCTATCGTAAACGGGATAACGGGTGACATATTGCTAAGATGGCGGAGATACATTTGGCGACGAGGGCACTGCTGACAAACATTTATTACTACAGTGGTAATATAATTCTATACGATCGTTCATCAATCTCTTCTTGACTTATTACAGATAACGTCACGTTAATGAAACTGATTTATGAGAGGATACGAAGGGCCAATCAACTTGTGCTCGGTGCGCAATCTCTTGTGATGCTTGTTATGTTGGTTATATGGTCAATACCAATCAACATTCGTGGTCGTCAAACAAGCCATGCGACGCACGTTCGATTGCATATGATGGTTGTCTCGGGCTCATGTATTAAGAGCAAGATGTACGCGGAGTTTTCTGGGTAGCATTTTGCTATTGATCATCCGATGTGGTTGTGCGAAATATAATCTCGCATGATCATACTTTGTAATAATACTCAAAGCTCGACATATGACGTTTGGGTCCAATCGGCTGTTTGCGTAATGACGAATGTATTCGACATCAATGCATGTAGTGGTTGAACTGACACTCATCCGCCTCACGTAGAACAGCGCGGATTTACAGCAGCTGGATCTGGTATCACGTTTTATACTTTCCATGTTCCCTCAAGAGTAGCCCGCAGACCAACATCATGTTCTATTGCCTTGTTGGTCTAACAGGTCAACCGCTTTTTTGTGGCAGATTCACTTACATGCTGAGAGAACACACCACTTTTTCACGAAATATGTATTTGCATGCGATCAGCACATAGGTACAAACTATAGGTGATCATTTCAGTCCCCTTTTCCTGTTTTTCTTCTTGATTCGGTGTGTTATTTGTGTGACGGTGCTTGCTTGTGGCCATTTTTAGCTGTTATCGATGTATGCTTCGTGCCACAAAGCCAAGCTGGCTGCCTCGCCCATGATCCAGATGATGGAAGTTTCTGCCTGTCAGTTTCCGCCGACTCCCAGCCATGTTGGAAAGTTGGTCTCTACAAAACCATCCCAAAAGAGGACTGGACTTGGTAATTTGTGAATGACAAAACGCAACACCCCTCGTTGTTTCGACACTGGACTAATTCTATCGCATCAATTTGCATGACTACGCACGTACAATATGGGCAAAGTAATAACCTCATTAGTATCCGCCCTCTGTACTGTTGTATGATTGTAAGAAATAACCTTATCACCAACTTTGATGATGTATTGCGGTAAAAGTTTGGTTACCACGTCATTTGCTTAAAAATGGCGTTGTTTGCATGTAATTGACAATCATCGGGTTAGCAAAGAAATGCAAGCACAAACAGGAAATAAATCAACGTTCTGGTGTAAAATGATCATAAAGACGCATTTTTAACACGCGGGACCGATTATACATTCCATCATTGATACAAAACATCCCGCAAAAGTAGGTAACAATACTCAATACAGTTAGTAATGCAGTGCACACGACAGTTGCCGGTTTCTTTATATGTTATTACCACCATGTATCAGTAAAATACGGCGTCACCCCTACCAGAGTATACAGTCTTCAACTTTTGTCAGACTACATAGACTCATTTAGCAAAAGGGACAATTTTATCAGAAATTCACCTCATGTTAGCGTTCCACTTAATGATTAGTTAAAAAGCATTGTTTAACATTTATTATGGTTTCACATTCCGCACAACAAGTTTTCGAGCCTGATTTGTTCATTGCTCAAGTGAACTGTCGATATCTCTCAGGTGCATTTCAGTTAGAATAGAAACCTCACTTTGTTTCTCTATTTCAGTCGCTGTGTTTCTGATTTTCAGAATTACAAATACATTATATAACACGCACAGTCCTTTTAAATGGAATCCCACTGATTGTAAGGGAACATATATTGAGCTATACGAATAGTTCAAAAAGTCGTCGTGATAATAGCAGCATACAACATTAAGAAGAAAAATTACTCATGCGCAAGATTGCATTTGGCAATTAACGAGTAATATCTGATGCAGCAGGTGTATCATACCACGTACTTATCGTAAGCGTGTTTAGTGTGCGTAACGAGCGTTAACACTTAGATTGCATGACCTAGATGCTGTAGTTCAAGCGTTATGTTGAATGGACTCTGTCAGGGTGTATGCGCGTGGCGAGCCGTCCCTGGAAATACAAAGGGTTCTAAGTAGGAAATGTCGACATATCTGCATATATTGAGGAAAGTGATCTGTACAAAACACTCAAATCTGCGTAGTAACATGCCCCCGACGTGCGTGCCAGGAAATGTCAAAAGTTTGATCAACGCTTGTCTCTATCCAAACTGTCACACTGTCACTTATGAATGATTCTTAGGATACATTTAACAATTATGTACTTTTAGGGCTGCTGAATTAAATCTGTTGAAAATATCTTGCCGGAGATGCTGAAATAACGCTAGCCAAGTTTGTAATATTCCTGCGTCACAATAGCGATGATTTTATTGCATGAGGGGGATGGCGGTCGCGTGATACCGATTTCCGTTTCGATGTCGATGCAGACGTATTAGGCAGCCCTTTAATAGACCGTTCTCAATCACGTCTCGACCTATTCCTTGCTTTTTATCAATCTTCCACCGTTTCGGCAGCCATGGAACTCGTTTATCACCAAATGGGATCTATGGAAATTCTGCCAACGGTTCCATTGTTCATCCATCAGACATCCTGACAGACTGTACCAAATGAGATGCTGCAAATACATACTGAGTATAATCAAACAAGCTGCTCACTCATGTCTGCTGAAAGGTTAAGAGATGCCCTTTAGGTTGTCTGATGTACGTGTAATTGGATTCTTTGTTATCTCCATGTTGTTGTCGTTGGTTGTGTCTTTACTGATTGGTGAAGGACACGTGCCACCGGAAGCTCGATATTAGTGAAGGACACGTACCACTGGAGGCTCGTTTTGGTGAAGGACACGTACCACCGGAAGCTCGTTATTGGTGAAGGACACGTACCACCGGAAGCTCGTCTTTGTATGCTGCTAAACTTTACATTGTGGTTTAGAGGTCCAGCAGCAGAAGACTTGTACCGCGCGCTCATGGTGTTATTTTGTTAAACCAACACATCTTAAGTGCGAAAGAAATGTATGCTGTTACATTAATTGCGATTCTGATATTTCAATAACAGTATCCCAGTTTTAGTCAATATCAGTTGTGCTGAATTAAAAAACACCAATATACTGTCTTCTTTAGCATATCGATGCCTATATAATTGACGAACAAACAACCAAACAGTCCAGGCCAAAGATAAAGCACATACGGCGGTCAGTATTTTATTATTTACTCTATATGAAAACTACATGTTTCAAACATACATATGAGAACGCTAATGTGTTTGCCGGTTTATCTGTCGGTGTGTCCGTATTCATCTCACGGATGTCTCAAATTGACCCAATTATGCATCCTATTTCCACCAGGAATCCGCAAATGCACGTGACAGTTTCATGGTCGACCTCTTTTATACCAGACCGGCATTAAAGCCAAATGATGAACTCAATGCTATGCACCAGATACAAAAGTGATTATCTATAGCACTTCTATGAGGAATAACGTTTTGGTCGTGGCTGCGACGTTTGTGAGGTCCCAGCGGAGATAAGGGTAGGGTCATTGAAGAGGCTAGGGTGATGAATAAGGTGGGGTCACGGTGTAGATTATGATAGGGTCACGGGTTTGTGACTGGTTCCTAAATGGGGTCACAGCAGGGATTTAGATGATCCATTAATCAACTGCCGCGCTACACTTGGTAAACCTGCCGTACAATCATTATCCAAAGTATGGAAACAAATTCATTACATTTGTTGTAAGAATGTCTTTCGGCTTCATGGTATCTTGTTTGTTCTAAGTGGGATGCTATACATCTCAAATTGGTGACGCAAGTGATTGTAAGAGACTAATACCTATTACCTAGCTAAGACCTGCCGTTTCCAAAACAGTGTTACAAACATATGAACAAACAGGTCAATTTGCCGACAATATGCTGCCGAGACTCATCTCAATTAGCAGAAGACCCTTGTGCAGACAAAAAAACCTACATATCTCTGTGTATTGTTAACTATGTGTTTTGCCCTGCTGAGATGTTTACGGAATGATAGCAGATTATTTAAAAAGGCCTTGCTCTAGAGACGGACAATGGCAGATTGTGCGGTGTAAGAATTGGTGTTAAAACGTCAATAACACTGAATCCACGAGCACACACAGTTCAGTAATGAATACACAACATCGAAACATGAGTGGAACGATACAGTGCTTGAGGTCGCAACTCCATTTAACTCATTTATACTATGCTTCTCTCAAGCAAAAATATATGAATAGAGACGAAAAGTCGTTTTCTTTAGCAACAGAGAAGTAAAAACACTCTGCAGTGTGCATGAGGGGTAAAAGTAGATGGGAGTACCACTCTAAAAGCATATTGAATTCAGGATTAATTGATAACGACACTTTAATTCAGTGAGTCGATAATACATAAACGAATATCAGCTCAGCTGGCATAGCTAGTGATACTAGAAGGGTCATATTCTGTCAAGTTATTTAGTACGTTAAATACACACAATCAAATCAAATGTATGTATGCAAGCCTGTCATTTCAAGAATATACAGCAAACTCTGCTTCATTAACGTGGCTAGAACCGTGTCTTCGGGTCATTACATCGGGGGCCGAAGCAGCAAAAACAACCATAATCAGCCGACAGATGTGAATATAAATTATTTCAGATTATTGCAATAACAGGGATAAAGAATACTTATAGACGGATGTTCGCCTTCTACCAATTATGGTTCGGAGGTACTGATTCGAATCGTTATGATGTCACACACCTACACATCTCCATGCAGAGTAATAACTAGTTTGTTTGCCAATACGTAGGGTGCGAAAAAGAGATTGGTATATACTAGATTAAAGGTAATTCACACATGTGGAAATGTTTACTCGAAGACAAGTGACATTTTAGCAACTATTCGTTTGTACAGGTATATGGCATCGATGACATTATGCACATTTCCTTGAAATGTTAGAAAACTTTTATGTTAAGTGCAATTTGAACCGCTGAATGCATTGTGTTCCTGCGTTCCTGCGATGAATAAACCATCTTTAAGTGATATGGATGCCAACTATGCCCCTCATATTTTGGCGCACAGGTTGAAATGATAGATTTATTGCAGCCTAATATTACCCCTCGTGGTTACTTCGAACAATGTATCTGATGGATATTTCCTGCCAAACGATATCTTGGCAGACGACATCTGATTCATGCTGTGTGATACGATATATAGCTCTGCCATAAACACTCGACTGATCTAATTTGTCATTCTTTGCTGATCAGCTTTGGCTTAGGATATCATTCCACACAATTCATATATCCTTTAGACTTAGTTGATACTACCATATATCACCTAAAATATTCAGTCACATTGTTGAGGTAAAAATCCTTTACTTACGTACTTGATACATACATACATATTTAATTACATACATACGTACATGCATCCATTCATCAATACATACATGCATACATACATACTTAATGCATACACACATATTACATACATACATACATACATACATACATACATACATACATACATACATACATACAGACAGACATACATACAGACATACACACATACATACACATACATACATACAGACATACATACATACATACATACAGACAGACATACAGACATACATACATACATACAGACATACAGACATACATACACACACACACACACACACACACACACACACACACACACACACACACATACATACACATACATACATACATACATACATACATACATACATAC
Source organism: Urechis unicinctus (assembly GCA_034190875.2). NCBI lineage: Eukaryota > Metazoa > Annelida > Polychaeta > Xenopneusta > Urechidae > Urechis > Urechis unicinctus. Next base: position 67,430,563 of record CM067349.1, read on the forward strand.
ATACATACATACAGACATACATACATACATACATACATACATACATACAGACATACATACATACATACATACATACATACATACATACATACATACATACATACATACATACATACATACATACATACATACATACACATACATACATACATACATACATACATACATACATACATACATACATACATACATACATACATACATACATACATACATACATACATACATACATACATACATACATACATACATACATACATACATACATACATACATACATACATACATACATACATACATACATACATACATACATACATACAAGCCGGGGTAGTCTTTCTGCAAACAATGTTCAACCCAGATCAGCGAGTGTTTGTTCTCTTCACTTGCCGACGCATTGATTGATCGCGCTGCATAGATTCACACAATAATAAGCTCACAGTTTAATCTACATACCGCGCTATCGTTATCAAGATAAGCAACTTAGCATTTGCAGATGCATCTCCGAGATTAGCTTATCTCAAATCATAACGGTTTGGTTATGTATTTCATTTTACACGAGCAGTAAATAATACGGCAGGTAAAGCTTCATTGACATTTAAAGCTCTAATTTCATCGATGAAATGATGTAAGCCAAAAATTACAGAGCAAAGCCTAATTGCAAGTCAAACCGAGACTGAACGACCAAATGAAGCAGTAGCATATAACAAACTAATTGCACCAACAAAAACGCTTCTCTCTTATGAAGTTTATCTGTAAATGATAGAGTTAAAAAAATAGCGGTGCATTAACCCAAACCTGACCAGCCTTGTCATACAGTTGTGGCTAAGGTTGATACAGCCAGGTAATTCATCGAGCTCTGTCAATGCGTTCTACTGTCAGGTAGGTACTTTGTCAAATAATATTGAGCTCAAACAGCATAGTATGTGCCAATCGTACATACAGTTTGCGTAGTATCCGCACGGTATATACTTTCCCATCTGGCTCCATGTTTATAGTATGTGCATTCAGTTATGCATACATGCATCCATGCCGGCAAGTAATACATGACCTGCATGTAAATGTCTGATCATATGTAAGTGTAGTGCCGTAATGTCCGAACCAATTTTTATACGCGGACAAAAGTGAATCATGGTACAATTAGTGCGATAAAACTGGTCACTTATGAATTATTGACCAAGCATTGCTCAGCTATAATTATCATGCAATGTATGGTGAGCCACCTTAATGTTGAGCGGTTAAGCGATAGTTTAACATTGATTCTAAGCGACTTAGTCCATAGATGTAATGATTGCTGGTAGCAGGCAGCAGCAGCCAATACATGGCCTCACCAGAGCCACTCTAATCAGTAATTAGTGCAGTTATGCTGTACCCTAGAGTCAGCTATTCACGCACGATGACCGGATGGCAGAAACCAGCTATCCGGGCCACAATCTGCAAAACAACTGCTCTAAATAAGGTGGGCGTTGTCGTCATGGCGGATGGTAATCATGCAGCTGGATGCAACTTCTATTGTAATACGCCAGAGGACGAATCCAGCGCCCTTTTTTACCTTAGATATAAAATGACACAATACAGTTACGTTTTTATTTAAACCGTCTTCCAGGAATGAATTGTTTTAATCATAGTTTAATAATCTAAATATATGACTGTGAACTGAATCAATATGGAGATCTGACACACGCGTTCCTCACACGACGTTTCGCGTAGTAGGGGCAGCTAGTTTTGTTAAAACAAACTGATTTGCTTCCGGCTCCATTGAAATCTCCGAGACCAGTACGTGTCTGATTCTACTTGCGCTCATGATCATTCCCGTTCAATCACTCTCATAGTCAAACAAATGACATATTTTTGTTATCTATGCTAAATCACTGTGACGAGAGGATATTTATTCTCATAACTGACGTTATATATTGCCTGGACATTTTATATCGTATGCCACCCACACCAATGCACAAAAGTCCGTCCGCTTGACTCATTCGGATAACTCTTTGATTTGATTAATAATTAATCAAATTTTGTATTCAAATACATATGTTGGTAATATCAATTAAAAGCTCTAACAATAGAGGGATGTGTTTTATTCTTGCTCTATCCAATTAACAGCTACCATAGAGGGATGTGTTTGATTCTTGCTTTATCCAATAAAAATCCATAGAGGAATGTGTTTGATTCTCGCTTTATCCAATAAAAATCCAGATTTGTTGCCCCCAGTCTCGATGTGTCTTCACCAATAAACCCAGTTAGCATCCTCCTTAACTCCTACTAACCCGGTCTGTCTTGTCCTATAAATCGCGGATAATGATCTGCCAGTCTTGTTGTTCACTCGCCGTGTAACGTAGAGGTCGAACGCCAACTATGCTTTCCTCCTGCCGAATTCTTACCCGTCGCTGTATTGGTTTTGTATGAAATTATGGTTAACAAGATATCCATGTACGTCACCGATCTGCTGCTTTGTAAAGGTGATGCATTATCATATATTGAGTAAATGATACACAGCTACGAGAGACGACTTGGTTGGTTGTTTGGAACAATATGCAAACGCAGCACATTAACACCTGTTTGAAGCGTATTGAAAAGTGAATAGACTTTCATGTGAACACTAGATCCTGTTGACCCCATAGCTTGAGGTCAATCCCGCAATACCAGTTAGCTTATGATTAAGGTTACCCTGACGTCATTTCTTTCTCATGCTTATCACTCTTATCAATACAGAATCTAGATTCAAACGACGGCAATCGATGCATATTGCCAATCATATAAACGTAAGTTCCTTGAAATTGGTGAATCTATAATTAGGCATACACAGCATACCTGACAAGTAATGTAAGATATGTGCAGATAGCACTGAAGAAATGACAACAGCGCACTGCTATCTGACCAATAGGATAATTGTGATAGATTGTACGCATTATTATATGAGATGTTCACTTTACCGTGGTTGTTTCAGAAGACGATAGACAACCACAAACTGCAGTTCCAAGTAACACCGTGAAGGGGAATGACATATATTGAAGGAGATATATCTGAATGACATCTACCTTACCAGTACCAACGTGGAGCTCAATGCGACGGGAGCATATATATAACAATAATCAACTTATGTATAATAGTACATGCAGATACTGATATTATAATCATAACCATGTTTATAACATTGACTGCCATAGGTAAACATAACAACGAACAGCAAACAGTACAGGCAACTCTTTCGCTTTGGCCTCACATTTCTGCAACTTTGCTGCTGGATTGCCTGTTGTAGATGAGAAGTAAAATTACCCATGTTTTACATAAATAAAGAACTGCTGGGTATTCAACTTCTTTTACGGGGCATGGTTAAACTAGCTTTTCCAATCAAGTTTGTGTATTGCGGTGAAGGCCGTTGGTTATTTAGACGTTCCGTCTTTATTGCTTGTAAACAGTTAACAAGGGTTAGTTCTCTACCACATGGCTGTAAAATGTCTACATTGGCATTATATATACTCTCGTGTTTGTCCGCCGTTAAACCTTATATTTATTTTATAGATGTCGAGCAGCAGACTTTGAGGCCTGGATGCGCGTATCTAGTGCTTGTTCGTTAAACCAAAGCATCTTTTAGCTGCTGATGAAATGTAGACTGTTAAGTTAGTTGTGATTCCGATATTTCAATAAAGACAACCCAATTGTAGTCAATATCAGTTGTGCTGACGCTCAATCTCCCTTAACATATCGATGGCTATAAGATGAACGAACGAATAACCCAAACAGTCCAGGCCGGAATAAGAGCACATTCGGCGCTTAAAATGTAATCACTAATTTAATATACATTCAACCTTCTTCTATGATATATTTAAGAACACTTGTGAGTGTGTTTTTGTGTGTGTCTGTGTATCCGTATTCTTCTAAAGATCGACTGCATCATGTCATGTTTTAAATCGGTCCTCGTCTGCAAACGTTTTCTGACAGGTACCGTCCCCGTTCATGCCAAAACGGCATTTAAGCCAAATGATGAACTTATTGTCATGAACGAAACAATGCTGTAAACCTGTTAACGAGGTGATTACCTGTTTCATTTCGCTTCATGTAGGCAGTACATGTGGTCTGTATCGTGGCTGCGACGTTGGTGGTGTTACGACGGGATTAGCGCATAGAAGAGATTACAAAGAAGAAACGGCGGAGAATAAGGTGGGGTCATTATGGCGGGAATAAGGTGGGGTCATTATGGCGGGAATAAGGTGGGGTCATTATGGCGGGAATAAGGTATGGCGGGAATAAGGTGGGGTCATTATGGCGGGAATAAGGTGGGGTCATTATGGCGGGAATAAAAGTAGGGTTCATTACGGCGACTAGACCCTCGTCAGGGTCATGGTGGGGTTTAAGGTGGGTATTAAACATTTTGAATTATAAACACCGCATGAACTATCACACGACGCCTTTTCCGTAGGATCAGCGAACCTTTGTAATAAAATACATTGCTTTGATATGAAATTGGTCGCATCTACATCACGTAACTCTGAAATCCATAGTCGGCCGCCCCTGTGGCTGCTGACGACCATGAAATACTTTTAGAACACCCCTGGAAGATAATACAAGATTGCATGTGTTAATATTGTCTGCGCCGATGGCAACACAGCAATACCGTCGGACATATATTTTATATATCAGTGGACCTAGGTTTTAGGTAATATTGTTATATATCACACGTAAAGCTGGCGCAGGTTGTGTGCTATTACATGTTTCCGTTGTTAAGGTTGCTTCTGCTGATGATCTATTGCGATGAATTGGCAATTCTAAATCTCACTTTAACACAATCTCTATCTGTGCGTTGCAGCATGCTTGTACATCCGATGTAATTAAATACAAGCAGAGTACAATCGCAATAATTATATACATGTATATTACCCGACCTAGGCCAAGGAAAATACAGAAATTGTAATACTTCCTAAGATTTTTGATCTGGCCTTCCCCTGTGTCTGGGCCAAATCTACTGCCTCTTTTTATAGGTAAGTGTATGTTTGTTACTGGAAGCCATTACGGTGATTCAACAAACCCAGCGAATGCAGAAGTAACTTGTCACGTGTGTGGTGCCGAATTCGTCATTCGATTGGTTAATCAGAGTTATGTTGTTTTGTCATGGACAAAATGTGTGCAAAGGATCAGCATCGTGCTGCTCTATCTCACTTCGTATGAATAATTTGCAACTTTATACATCCCAGTGACCGACATCACCAGTGCATAAAGAGCCGAGATTAGTGATGGATACGTGTTTACTAATCTCTGCTGCTTGGTTTTGTTGCGGACCGCAATATCTTGGATAGAAGAGAAGTCATCTCGCTCACGTGTTACATTAATGTCAGCTGCTCAGCATCTAGCTTCGTATCCAGGGCATGCTAATGCTAACTTATCTAATACGAGTCTTTGTCAAACGGTGAATGTAAAACATTGTTTAGCAGCAGTGTTGCCTTCAACCAAGCTAACGATGAAGATTCGATTTATCTTGGTTTGTTTTGTGCAAGCGTAACATATCTGTAATACCGCCTGCATTTTGGATTTGTTAATCCAGGATATAATTGCCTCTGGTAAAGCAAGGATGGCTTGCTACTATATTCATATGGTCACTGTACATAATACTCGTGTTTGGGGACTACATCATTTCAGTTTCTAATCGGTCCTCATCTGCAAGCTTATCCCGCCGGGACATCCTCCTTTTTGCCATACTCCCGCGATGACTAACAAACTCCGCCGGATCCGTCTCATGATATGATCGGATTCATACATAGCACGACTCGTTGTTCACCATCCAATACTGATGGGGAAATCAAGCACTGCGTTCCATTATTTTGACTCTGCGTCTCGTTTGATCGATTATATGTTTCAATACATATTGTTGGGGAGGTTTGTTGATGGCCAGGTAAATAACAGCGTTAGCACCTGACCAATAACACACCTGTACAGCCGTTCATCCCATTCAAGCATCGTGTATGGTATGGCATTGCGTTCCATTGAACACTGCGTCTAGTTTTATCGCTTATATGTTTCTTTTTCTAATTTTCGGGATGATTCTGAAGTATCGTCGAATGCAAGAATCATAACAATGTTTGCACCTGACCAATTACACCTCTGTACAGCCGTTAATGACACCCAGGCAGCATGTATAGTAGATGGCGAGTTGTACACGTATATGATACTAAAATGCATTCCTCAACGCCTGACTGCATCTTTATTGTATAACTTGAAATGCCACTGTATCCCACGCAACCATCTATACCAGGAAATAAGTTTTGTCCTCAGTGAAATGATTGATATCAATCAGATAGTTAGGCCGGGCAGCAGTATAAGGCAGCTGTGCCAGTAACAATCGATTACTTTATCACCGACCATTGCCCATTTCCCTTTCTTCTACCACATCCAATTACTCCCAACAGCAACGCATCGCAGCAAAATAAGGACACATCAGATACGGGACAGACAAAAGACAGCGACACGTCCTGGAACAGAGGCTAATCTTCTATTCTTGTCTGCTTGCAATATCACAAGGTTTTGTCTGACAAATAACCATATAAAGTGAGGTCTGTCTTTGGCAACGAATGTGACAGGCTAGTCGTGGAAATAAAACGATGTTTTATATATGACATTACACAATTAACGATCGTGTCGTTTCGAGCTGTAGTCATGCATAGCAATAGCGGTAAATAACATATCGGTAGGACATGGAATCAATGATGACATGTACACGGGGAACTGCACTGTAAACTATGTAGCACGCGTAGCCTGACAATCCAAGTGGTCGTGTATGTTCGAAGTGGTGGCAACACATGTAGCATGTGAATGGAGCAATAGACTGTACACATATATTAAGGCATGTAGATATTAGTAGGATTAAATCAAATCAAATCAAAGCAGATCGATTGATTATCCCACAGACAAGTGAGCTAAACATAATCGAGTCCGGGCAATCAGCAACTCGGCAACAGAACCGTAGCTCACCTGACCACCTCTGCAGAGAGGAAGCCTACGGTCGTTAACTGATCATTCAAACCCCGATCGAATCACCACAATAGGATCGTCTATCATTGGGTACTAAAACGGGTTGATCCGTGTTGGCCTTGTTCTTTGTAATGCAAGGTATAAATCGACATAATAGCCATCTGAAAACACAATTGTGAGACAACAGTAACGCATTAGGGGCAGATATTGCATGGTATTGCTTCAGCGACAAGTTTTCCCCCTAATTCAATCACCCGCTCTATTCATTGCTGTCCGATTTAATGTTTCTATACCATTCACCATCTTTAGCTTGCCTTGATCCAAGGCGATATCCCTCTTCTTCTAATATATGTAACATCAAGTTTGGATAAGTCAGTAATTCGTTAATGCGTATTGGTGTATGGGAACGATTTCGAATGGACAATTATAGTTCGTCACAGGTTCAATAGATGCGTGCGCGACTGCATTACTCACACGTATATTTCCAATGGGGACTGTTGCTGGACATTCAGCTTATTGACAAACGCCCTGCAAACTGAACGAAAACCACATATAAAGTCTGATGCTAAAACAATTGTTGTGAGCGTAGCGTTTGAAAAGGGAGCAACCCTTTGCGCAAATTGAAACAGTATCACTTTCCTATTTGATGCATTGCGTCTGTGCAAAATGGAGTTTTTAGCAATTATTTTCATAATGATGCACGACACATCTCTGAGGGGTTTCCAGTATCGGTAGTTATTGAGGTACGAGATGTATTCACCGATATAGCCCAGTTTAATGGATCGTTGCCTTGGATAAGCGCTCCAATGCCGAAAATATTAAGAACAACTAAATCGATAAGTTATTTGATGGGCATATGTTTGCTTCATGGCCAACGGCTTAATTTAATCGGCCAGCAGTTGGTGCATTGACTTCATCATTTCGATGATAGATTTACGGGTGTTGTGAGGGTGATTACACTCAGTTGATGAGTTTGAGAACGGGATCGTAAGCTGTTTGAGCTCGGCAAGACACAGTGAATAACCTAATATATATACTTTACTATCACGAGTCATGTGCAATCAACAATATCTGTGTAGCGGTTAAGTCTTTATAAATGTGGGACGTCTGACTCTATGCTGTATTCACCAATATCACGGAATGTCTAAATCAATTGGCCAACCGGAGCACACGTGTGCCACGTTTCCGAAGCAGATGTTGTTCTATTATCAACGTGTCGTGCAGTTAGCATATCAGGATAATTGGCCTGGCTTGATCAGGTTCTCTTTCATGCTTCTGGCAGAATGTCTATTGGTTGTTGTTGTTGATATAACAACAGGGTTAAGTGCATTTAGGCTTCATAAGTTTATATTTGCGATCATGGCGATTGTGCCAGCCTTATCCGGCCCTGTTTGCGATCATGGCGATTGTGCCAGCCTTATCCGGCCCTGTTTGCGATCATGGCGATTGTGCCAGCCTTATCCGGCCCTGTTTGCGATCATGGCGATTGTGCCAGCCTTATCCCGGCCCTGTTTGCCCAGCCTTATCCGCCCTGTTTGCGATCATGGCGATTGTGCCAGCCTTATCCGGCCCTGTTTGCGATCATGGCGATTGTGCCAGCCTTATCCGGCCCTGTTTGCGATCATGGCGATTGTGCCAGCCTTATCCGGCCCTGTTTGCGATCATGGCGATTGTGCCAGCCTTATCCGGCCCTGTTTGCGATCATGGCGATTGTGCCAGCCTTATCCGGCCCTGTTTGCGATCATGCGATCTGTCGATCATGGCGATTGTGCCAGCCTTATTCGGCCCTGTTTGCGATCATGGCGATTGTGCCAGCCTTATCCGGCCCTATGCCTTATCCCCCTGTTTGCGATCATCATGGCGATTGTGCCAGCCTTATCCGGCCCTGTTTGCGAATCGATTGTGCCAGATTTTTGCGGGCGATTTTACCATAATTGTGTATTGTTTGCGATCATGGCTTACATAAGTTTATCATTTTGTTTTTGCGATCTGTTTGACCGTTCATTTATTATCAGGTTTGCTGGCGATTGTAAGCCTTCCGGCCCTGTTTTCATCAATGTTTTAGGTTATCAAGGCCATTTCACACGAGGCAGGTTTTTTGTCTCGTTTTGTGGATAATCGATTAGATTTAGCGGGTTTTACCATAAAGTGTATTTAGGCTTACATAAGTTTATATTTTGTTATCTGTTTGACCGTTCATTTATTTCAGGCTGGCATTTAATTGGGTTTTCATCAATGTTTAGGTTATCAAGGCACATTTCACACGAGGCAGGTTTTCCTTTTGTTGTTGAAGAAGAATTATTGTCCTGTGCCAGACGCTCTATATCACTTGTAGGTTCCACATGTAATCACAACACGGTATGACCGAACAGGTATTTGATTATTATAGGTAAAGTAGTGCTTCAATTCAATGGCAATTAGTCGATAATGTTGCAGTTCATTGCATACGAGTTTTTATCACACGTGACCTTCGCTATGGATTGAAGACGAGAAGATTTCCCGCTGTCCTTAGACACATAGATTACGTTCGTGTGACCGCGCATTTATCCCGACACTACGCTATTGCTCCCCAGGAACCTGCCTATGCGAATTGAAACTGAGCGGGTAAAAGGGTAGATGTTCAATGCATTGAATCCATGCATTGAATCGATTATTCACTAACAACACTAATCAGCGAATTGGCTCCTGTTTTCTTGGGAGCTTGTGAGCACATCATAGTTTCAATGATATAATAATGCTAGCATTATAACCAAACACTAGCAGCGGTGATATTCAGGCGCGATCTGAGCTCAAGCCGACGTACATTGTGTTTCAATCTCCACCTGACGATTTGTAATCTGCTGGGTCCAGCCAAACATCACACAATCTGAAGCACACCGGATCTATTTAAATGTCGATTAAATAGCTGAATTCATGAGTAAAATGCTCTCTAGTTAACCTACCAGAACCAACCTTTGCTTGAGTGGGAGAGGCGACATCATGTGAACTTCATTAGATATCTATGGTCGTGATAATGGCTTCTGATTATACATGGTTATATGATGCATATAACATATATGCATCAAGGTGACTCGGCCAAATGAGGTGAGCGCCTGAGCGCCGTGTGCCATGACGCTCATCTGCATTTGTTGTCATGAAATAGAGGAGGCGGTCTAAACATCAGCACAGCTTATACGCTTTGGCCGATGGTAATGGAAATCATTATAAGGGTATTCATCGATCAGTTTGTCAGTACAATATCCATGTTCTGCATCAGATTACTTTCAAATGAATGCTTGTGAATGAGCCTCGCTGCTTCTGTTGATCGCGCTTATCACTTGTATGATAACTTGGGCTTATGTTCAAACAATAACCATTGAGTGATGGATGCTTGTAAAACCATGCATCACATCTAGTTGGCTATAATCGTCTCATCTGAAGATTTCCCGATATTCGCAATCATCAAGCTGACTGCCTGTATGTTTGAATATTATTCCGTACTCCCACCTACTTGGGCTGAAATACTAATTAGGTAAGTGATGTTCTATTGAACTGGGCTTATTGCATTTGGAAATACATATGTGATTTTATCACTGAAAATCATGCATTATGTACATATGTATATATATATATATATATATATATATATATATATATATATATATATATATATATATATATATATATATATATATATATATATATATATATATATATATATATATATATATATATATATATATATATATATATATATATATATATATATATATATATATATATATATATATATATATATATGCCAAGTAGTATTTCATTTATCTATATACTACTTGTGTCATCATGTAATCAGTTACTTCACAATGTCCTGCCTCGATATAATCATAACGCAAACTTAAACCTTACCGGAAGGCTTCACAGTTCGCGCCTGTGGTGAAAACCGAAGGGTGTTGTTTCGTACAATTTACATAAGTTTTGACTTCTTATGCCTTTTAAAGGAGTATCCCCGCCAAAGAGGTATTTATTTAGCATCTTCAATGTGTCAAGACCCGAACTACTTACAAGTCAAACGTTATTCTTTTGTGTAAGACTTAATTTCTGTCGGGTCTCTTACCTGTAGTATGCCAACTAAATTATCACCCATGGCTAATTTTATATGCTAAGTCATTGTTGCAATTTGAATATCTGATTTGTCTACTATGTGTTTTTCAGTTTTACGTACTTTTAGTGGCTACAAATGTGAAGTCGGAGAATAAAGAATAAATTTTAACGTGTCTTCGTCTCGTCTACATAATTTAATGAGTGTCGCTACATATATATAAATATATATATATATATATATATATATATATATATATATATATATATATATATATATATATGCATATATATATATATTTATGTTATTTATATACATACAGTCTTACATGTACATATATATTTATATATATATGTATATATATATGTTTATATATATAAATCGATTATTTACCTATATATACAAACATATATGAATATACATATATATATATATATATATATATATCTATATATATATATATATATATATATATAGATATATCTATATATATATATATATATATATATATATATATATATATATATATATATATATATATATATATAAATGTATGTATATTTATACATAGACATATGTGTATATATCTATTAGTGAGATTCGGTGTTACCCCCACAACACTTAATTGAGGATGCTGCAGCATGATGCCTTGGATTAAGGCATGCTAACTGTGATATATGGAGCGGTAACATCAAAGACGACAGCAATGAATCTAGTGGTTGATTGGGTTAAAGCGAAACATTGTCACTCGGGTCGTGTAGCATCACAACTACTTGAGCAACGTCACAATATATATAGTATATTACTATTGCTTTTGCTTGCGTATGGCAATCATAAGTAATAGTATGTACGAAAAAAAGCCGATTTTTTTTTTTTCCATATTGGATAGTTTTTCCATATTGGATAGTTTGCTCTACAGCTATATATGGTTTATATATATATATATATATATATATATATATATATAATCGTATATATATATATATATATATATATATATATATATATATATATATATATATATATATATATATATATATATATATATATATATATATCTCTATATATATATATATATATATATATATATGTATATATATATATATGTATATATTTGATATTTTTTTTTGCTTTTATTTTTCCTGCTTGAAACAGGTTGCGAGCATTGGTATTATTTGCATCTTCGTTAGAGTATATATTTTGTTTGTAATAGGAACGTAGTTTGTTTGCAATGCAATATTGCAAGTCTAAATGGAACCTGATGAGGTTAACTGCAAGCGATGCTAACATCACTTCAAGGCATTATGTTCAAATCATTACAGATTCTTTTCCACGGTGGATTTGTTAACCCGTCGTATTGTTGTCTCAGTTTCCTCACAAAGTATTGTCGTTGCTTTTTGTTAGTATATCATTGCCAGTGCGGCTGGCCACTACAATCATTTGAGACATTGCTTGTGGCTACTTAAGGCGACATGTTGCCACACGCTGACTAATCCACCCTGATGTGTCGCATAAATCTCCAATAATGGCCTAGTCAGGTAACTCACACAGTCGCTACAGTAAATGACACCTCATAAGGGAATAAATAGCAAGCTATTTTTATTTCGGATTATTGTTTTTCCTTTTGCTGTCTCATACTTCCTAAATATAGAACGTCCGATGTGTTGGTGGGTAACTTATGGACATGTTCGGGTGTGTTGCAAGGCAACTATACACAAACCCTAATGCAATAATAAAGATTGGTCACAGGCGATCGCAGTGACTATAAACCGGCTATACCAAGACCAACCGATTTGTTTTAAGGTAAATAATGTAATTGTTTGGATACCCTAGAGACGACAATACATCATTTACAATACCGCAATGCAATAATGACGATAATATATGGAGGAATTGACTGGACTTGATCACAGGTATTCGCATTTACTATTATACTATTACTCTTGTCCAATTATATTGAGCGTAACCAGTATAGTACCAATCGTCCAGAAATATAACTCCTAGCTTCATTCATACGGATCTGCAAATATTCATACATACTTGCCTGCAGATGTTTTTCTTCATTTGTCTCGGTAAACAAATGTCTGATAATTGTTCAAGAGCTGCTGATATCTGCATTATCCACTCAGCTAGCCTATTAATATCCAATGAGTGAGCCAGGTATTTCCTTTTATATTGATATGGCATACATCGCACATCTGGAAGGTAATGCAAGAATGACAACACAGTAATAATGCCTGATATATACATCACTGTCTAAATATCACACGTTACCTTTTCATTTTTCTCTGCTATCTGACATATTGGATAAATGTGATATATTGTACGAATATAGGCTGTTATAGCCTGTTATTATCTGTCATGTTAGCATTACAATAGTCGTTTCAGCTGATTTATAAAACAATTCAACTAATAAATTGCAGTTTCAAATTACATTGACTTATATTGAATGAGATCTAACGTCAAGAGTCCGTGTCCGCGGCGTTATTGATTGTTATTAAATTCAATATGCTTAAATAGAATGACCTTAACCCATCATGCTCATATGCAGAGTATTTTAATGTATCTGTTGGGAACACAGACGACTTTTTGCCTCTATTCATACCTTTTAGCTTATGAGAAGCTTAAGATATATTAATTTAAAGAAGTCACCAGCTATCGGTGTTCTGCGTCTGTCTAGGAGAAGGAATTGTTTTATAAATTGGCACTGGTCATGTAAATTAATTGCAAGCAGATTATCATTCGACACACTTGTTGATGTGTATTCATTTTTTGAACCTTGTTTGCTTATGGAATCGGTGTTATTGGCGTTATTGCAACAATTCTTATGCAGCACAATCGCCATTGTATATCTCTTGCGCACAGCTGTTTAAAATAATCCGCTATCATTTCGTTTACATCGCAGCAGGCAAGGATATAGCAAATTACACAGTAAACAAAACACAGAGATACGAATGTTATTTGTCTAAAAGAGGGTCTTCCGCCAATTGATATTGGCCTCGACGGCATAGTGTCGGCAAATGGACCTGTTTGGTCATTGATTTGTAGCACTTTTTTGAACACGGCACGTCTTAGAAGCATATCCAGTATTAGCATCTTGTAAGTGCTTGCGTCATCAATTGGCGATATATAGCATCCTGCGTAGGACAAACTATATGGACATAAGCCGGTAGCAATTCTTATTAAAAATGTGAAATATTTTTGTCCGTGCTCTGGTTAATGTTTGTTATTGATCCCATTACTTGCGTCACTGAGCACATAAATGGAACTTCACTTTCATTTATACCCAGCATTACCGTAATCAGCTTTAACATAGCGTGCTTCGCTTTTTTATTTATTTGATATAAGGCATGTCGCAATCGTGTCTACTTGTGACAAGAACGTTTAAAAGCCCCATTTATTACCTCAATTCATGGTTAATGGTCGTTTATATGATAAGCCATCTATGACTGCATATTCGTTGATGATATCATGATGAAGTCATCTTTTATCAAGTGTTCTGCGGAATGAAACTTTACTCATCTCCTTTTCAATGCCATAAACAGAGCTCGTTCTCCTTAGTCGTCGTCATAATCACATAATAAATCCAATTAATGGTTTAAGTGACGGTCATAAAGCCTCGAATAAAATGCCCCACCTTTATCCCTGACTAGGTTTCTAGTCGACTTATCCCCGTCGCGACCGTACCATTATCTCCTTCACGGCCCCACCTTTATCCTCGACTAGGTTTACAGTCGACTTGACCCCACCGCGACTCTACCATTATCTCCTTCACGGCCCCACCTTTATCCCTGACTAGGTTTCCAGTCGACTTATCCCCACCGCGACCCTACCATTATCTCCTTCAGGGCCCCACCTTTATCCAATGACTAGGTTTCCAGTAGACTTATCCCCACCGCGACCCTACCATTATCTCCTTCACGGCCCCACCTTTATCCTATGACTAGATTTCCAGTCGACTTAACCCCACCGCGACCCTACCATTATCTCCTTCACGGCCCCACCTTTATCTCTGACTAGGTTCAATTCAGTTTAACCCAAAAAATTAATCTATTGGGGTATTATAAGTTCCTACGAGCATGTGATATAGATGTATCAATCGTTTAGCAATATGACAATTTTACTTTGATTGATAGGTCTTGTAATTTCATTTACTCATTACGCAGTCGGTCCCGTAGAGTAGTGGTCGATTGCTTCGTCTTTTGACCCACGGTTTGGCATGACAGATTTACTACAGTAACTCTCGTGGGTCCTTCAAGCAACTTATCTTACATATTTTCCTGCCAAACGATATCTTGGCAAACAACATCTGATTTATATCGAATGATGCGATAGTTTGCTCTGCCATTCAACGCTCGACTACCCACTAAATCGAACAACGTTTTAAAAATTCTTCTCTCGATCCGGCTTACGTTACTGATACACCGACGATGTACTTGCTAATGTGAATTGTAGTTGGTAACTGCCTTCAACTCCCCGTGCTTATTAAACCGACTACATGTGTCTTAAACTACACCTACGCTCTTCCCAAGTGAAATTCCCACCACATACTTCCTGTGGAGCCAGCTGTTTGGTGGTGTGTTCTATATTACTAAAGTGATAACCACTGATTATATTGCTTATCCCCGGAGTCCTGTTGAATCCGTGTTGTGCCGATCAACAGTCGGCTGCCCTCGTACCTGTTGATGTCGATGAAATATTGCGATTGTGCATTCATTGTTATTTGAAGAAATGAAATAACAAGATCCTACAACGGCGTTTAAGATGGTTGTGCAAAGTTTCAAGTTAAGAGAACAGGTGCATTATTTGTTATTGCTGTCGTAAAATGCTTGATGTCAAACCACAGACAAGAATATCCATTAGTGAGGCATAAGAACACATGCACATATTCAGTGCCAATCGAGCTGCCATATAATGGGATTCCTTTTTGTTTGTACGGTTGCATGTCCACATGCACTCGGATAGTTGATTTCGATCATTTCGTTAGGGCTTGTGGGATTTACAAACAAAATGCTAGCCTAGCATCGGCCATGACGGTGTTTATAATACTCTACTACAATACTTAAACACATACCCCGCGTATTGGTTCACTTGTGCCTGCCCAGAAAACGATGTTAATCGACGAGGAACACGATCATCATCCGTCTGGAAATATTCTGCCCGATGCAGTTAAAAATAAAACTACATGTCCCGAGCGCGATTAGCAAAGCACCCCAAGCTGAATCTTTGATCTCATAGCAAATATCTGTTTTACACCATGAAACAGTCCAATTGAATTACACTAGACGAGTGACATTTCGCGTATGCCCGTTGATGAATAACAGCTGTCGAACTATGACAAAATTTCACAGTCGTGTTTCACAGGCACGCCAGGTAGCTAAATTGAGCAATCCGATATGGAATAGGTATCCTTCAGCCATACATGTATTCAAATACAATAACCTATAGGGACAGAATGGTGTTGAATAGATTGTAAGTCTAAAAAGAAAGTCAGCTGTGAGATAATGATTAATTTTATGATGTCTGTTATTTTAAATACAATAAAAACGGAAATTGACCCAGCAACCCTACTTCTATTTCCGGGACAAGATTAAACCATATAAACGCAAAACGTTATGTTGTGCACGATTTGTCGATGCTTGCGACGGCAGACAGGCAATGTTAACGGTCTCAAACATAACAAAGCGGATATTTTATTAGATCCAAGCCAATGGATAAGAGCAGGGGTGATTACGATGATGATTGCTGATAATCAACGGTAAAAGATTACAAAACAAATGGTGTACTCGTTTTATGGAACCTGCAAATTACTTGGCCAAGCATTAAACCGTGACCATTACAGATATTTTGTGACAACATAAATGGCTCATGAACCTTACCGCACTAGGCCACACGTTGCAAATGACATCTACAGTCGACCCTGAATTAGCCACAGGTATGACAAGTTCATAGACATTCTTAGTCATACTTCCGTGATGACGTATAAGTACAGCCGAATTCGTCTCGTGATATGATCGGCTACATACATAACAAGACATGTCGGTCATTATACCTTACTTAATCAATGAGGGCCTCATGTACTGCGTTTCTTTGTTGCTGCCTCTGAGTCTTGTGGTATCGTTTATATGTTTAAATGCATAATGTGGGGGATGGTTTGGTGTTGGCAAGGTAAATAACAGCTGTATCACCTGGACAATTACACATCTGTACAGCTGTTCATCCAGCGTGTTCAAAGCAGCGTTGTGGATGGTTTTCAAGGACTGAGCCTAAACGTTGTGTATAGCTTGTTCGGGATGATTCTGAAGTATCGTCGATGGCAAGGAGTGTTACAACGTTTGCACCTGACCAATTAGATCTCTGTACAGCCGTTAATTGCATTTAAGTGACATGTATAGTTGGTGGCGAGTTGTACACGTATATGTTGAGTATTGTTTTTACAAATATGTTACTAAAATGCACTCCTAAACGCCTGACTGCATATTCATTGTACACCTTGAAATGCCACTGCAGCCCATGCAACCATCTAGTGCAGGAACTAAGTCTTGTCTTCAGTGAAATGATTGATATCAATCATGAAGTTACACCTGGCAGCAGTGTAAGTCAGTTTTGCAGCTATAAATAGATTACTATAGATAGATTACTGTATCCCGACCATTTTAAATTTCCCTGTCTTCTACCTCATCATATTACTCCCAACAGTAGAGCATCAAGGGCAGGACAAGCACATATACAATACGTGACTGACGAAAGACAGCGACACGTCTCCGAGCAGAGGCTAATCTTCTCTTCTTGTCTATTGCAATATCACACAGTCATGTATGACAAATAACCGTATAAAGTGAAGTCTGTCTTTTGGAGCGAATATGACTGGCCTATCGTGGACTTAAAACAATCTTTCATATTGATGATACACAATCAGCGATTGTGGTCTTCTATGGTAAATAGAAGCAACCCTGAATTTCTGATAACTATGACAAGTTGATATAATTTCGATCAGTTCTTCCTCGATAAACTACAAACATCGCCGGTTTTGTTTCATGATAAGATCAGATTCATAATAAGATCTGTCGTCCATAATAATAATCTTTGGCATTGTATAACGTTCCATTATGTCTGGCTTCTGCGTTCTGAATTATCGATTATATGTCAATTATATGTAACGATACATAAAGTTGGGGATGGTTCTCTAAGATCGTTGACGGCAAGGTACATATCAGCCGTAACACCTGACCAATTACACATCTGTGCAGCTGTTCATTCGACTCAAGCAGCATGTACCGTAGGTGGCTGGTTTTGCACTTTGAATATTGATTTGGCAAAAACGTTACTAAACTAATCCAACAATGCCTAATTGTATTATACACCATGAAATATCACTATAGCAAAAGCATACGTCTAGAACACGAAAGACATCTAATCACAAGTTACAATTTCCCCAACAGCAGAGCCGCAACATGAGCACATATCAGATACGTGACAGACAAAAGACAGCGACATGTCCTGGGGCAGAGGCTAATTTTCTTATTTGCTTCCTTGCAGTATCACAAGGTCGGGTATGACAAATAATCGGATGAAAATAAGGTCTGCCTTTTGCAATAAATTTGAACGGCTTGTCGAGGAATCAATGCAAAGTTTTATGTATGTTAATTCACAATTAACGACCGTGTCTTTTTGTGCTGTTGACGTAAATGAAAGCAATAGCAAATAAATATTATATCGGTAGAACACGAAACGATTGAAGCAAAGGACAAAGGAATCTGCAACAACAAGCTATGTAGCCCGCCTAGCTAGACAATCCAAGTGGCCGTGTATGTTGGGAGTGGTGGCAACACTATAGCATGTGAACGGAGCAATAGCCGGTACACAGATATTTAGACATGAAAATAAAATAATTAAATCAAATCAAATCAAAGCAGAATGATTGATTATCCCACAGACAAGTGAGATTAATATAATTGCGTCCGGGCATTCAGCAAGTCTTCACGGACAGCGCTTGAGCGCATTTGCTTTATGATTGCGATACAATGCGTGAGTTAAATTGGACGCAGGTGATGAGTATGAGGGCAGGATAATAAGTAATTTTGGTAAATGGATGGATTTTATAGTCTTTTAAGAAACCAAATTCTGCTGAGTCTCGAAGGTAAATATGACGACTTATATTGCCACATCACACTGCATATCCCGTAATGTTTGTTCTAGATTGTTAACAAAGCATTTTCTAGGTCGCAATCATATTTCCATGCATGTTGGGTTGAAAAATAGCCCATTGCTAGGTTGTGCTTTACTTTTTAAGCTTATATGACCTTTAACGTCATCGAAGCATCGAGCGATATTGGATCAGTCAGTTTTGATCAATGGATGGACTGGACTGTCATTAGGTTAACGAAATGCCATTGGAGAATAGGCATTCTTGTTTGTGGAAATGCAACAAATAGATAGGAACTAATCTTAAGCAACTCATTATTGAGGCTCGGATTACTTATCACTTTATCTGAATTAACGAGCGATTTGTAATACAGCAATTGTAATAAATGTTTTGATTGAATAATAAACTAAGTAACCTAAAACTGTCTCGGCTGCTCGATTGTTGGTATTACAAGTATTAAGGAATAAGCTACTCACATTATGCAACATTAAAGAGAATACAGGGACAGATGAGAGGATGCTCATTTTATATATTGCCACACCCGACTGCGTGTCCCATGGAGACACTGTAACATTTATATCCGAGACACACTGGTATTAATATCGATGATTATCGCCAAGAGGAGCACACACGTAATCCACGTTTCTGAAGCAGATTTTGTTCCATTATCACTGTTTGTTAGCATATCATGACAATTGCCTGGCTTTATAGGATTTTCGTTCATGCGTCTGGGTTATTATCCATTGTTTTGTTTTGTGCGGTATTATTATAGAGTTAAGTGAATTCAGGCTTTTTTATTGTCACCAATGACAAGGTTACCAAGACAGGATGTCACGTGATGCACTTTACCCGATTCACCCGAGCGGTTCCCTTTTATTGCTGACACAAGAGGGATTATTGCCCCGAGCCAGACGTTCTATATCACTCGTTGGTTACACCTGTGATCACGGCACGAAACGGCCCACAGGTAACAGATTATTAACTCAGGTACAACACTGCTTCATTTTGATGACAATCAGTCAGTAATATTACAGAATAATTTAATGCATGCGAATTTGTGTCATTCGTAACCTTGCGCTATTAAGAGCAGACAAGAAAACTTCATTCCCTCCTTGAACATATAGGTTTTGTTCGGGTGGCGTGCATTTATCCCCACCTCACGACCCCGAGTACCTAGCTTAATGGGTCGGTGATCAATGCACAGAGAATTCCTACCCCAAGATGTCTGTTTTGACCCGCCGCCACTCAGTTAGTAACCAAACACTAGCACAGGTGATAACCAGGCGTCATCTGAGCTAAAGCCGACGTACATTGTGTTTCAGTCTTTGCTTTAAAGTTTGTGCACTGCTGGGCCCAGCTCAAATCACACTATCGGATCAATTTCAGTAACGATTAACAATTAAATTTGTCTGAGTAAAATGCTATCAAGTTATCCTAGCAAAACCTTTGCTTAGAATGAAGTTGCGACATCGTGCGAACTCCATTGCATATTTGGATAAATAATGGCTTCTGCTTATAAATGGTTGCCTGGTGCGTATAATATGTGTGCTTCGGCAAATAACAAGTGAATAATAATAAGGGAATTCATCGATCTGTTTGTCAGTACAATATCCTTGCTCTACATAGGATGTGAATGAGCTTCATTTTTTCTTTCTGTCGCGCTTATCACGTGAGTGATAACTAGGGTTTATGCTCAAATGATTGGCATTGATTGATGAATATAAAGCAATGCAACATAGTCTGTTGGCAGCAATCGTCTCATCTGCAGATTTCTCGTTATTCCCGATCACCAAGCCCTTACAGCTTGTATGATTAAATATTCATCGGTAGTATTACAGCCCGGAGTATACCCGTAAATAGGGGCTTAGAAACAAACTTTATCGGCACGTGATGTACTATTGATCTGGGCATATATATATATATATATATATATATATATATATATATATATATATATATATATATATATATATATATATATATATATATATATATATATATATATATATATCTATATATATATATATATATATATATATATATATATATATATATATATATATGTATATGTATATATATAATTTGACTGTTTAGGTTATATGAACGTATGTATGAGACTGCTTTGTTTAGGTATAGTGCTATGGAGTACTTACTATTAATAATGTTCGGACATTTGCATTAAGTTAATAGAGTACGTTCTTTTGCCTGTATTGCCAAGGGTTGAGGATGGCATCACAGATTTGACACAATCACACACTGTGTTCAATGCGTTATTTATCAATGTGATAATACATAGCATGGCATTAATAAAATCTTCTAGGTAACAGAGTTTTATCTCATCAGAAAATCAGTGATCAACCAGTCGATATTGCTCCAGGGTGAATGTAATTGTATGTGAGCACACGCAAATCGCAGATTACCACTGTCCTTGAAAACTGCCTTTCATACTTTGCGCATTTGTCATATGTTTAGACAACCTGTTATGTTGATGCGATGAGCCGGTCACGATTTTACCCGCATTGCATTTTTAAAGCTTTGAGTCAAACCGTTATTTCATTTTCGTTATCAATTATGCCATGTTTTATACTTTTAATCAACTGTGCCGTCGAAATGTGCATGTCCCACAAAGTCTTGTACTTACGTTGCCCAAAATACATGATAAATGTTTTCCGAATTAGGGTTGCCTAAGCCGATATGTAGGAATGGAGATAATATTGTGCAGTGGGTAATTGTGGCAGTAGCTATATATAATATATATATATATATAATATATATATATATATATATATATATATATATATATAGATAGCTATATATATATGAATATATATATATATATATACCATATCTATATATATATATATTCATATATATATATATATATATATATCGCAAATATAATATATATATCAATCTCTATGAAATATATATATATATATATATATATCTATATATCCTCTGTTGTTGATGTTGGCAGAGTATTCAAGTCTTCACGGCACGGTAAGTAGGGTCCGTGATCTTATCCTTAACAAGAGCAGAAAGTGTTTCATATTCCTGATCATCAAGTAACGCATTCACTCAACCACTTCTAAATTACTATATCACTTGACTGCATACGCTCATTTAGCAACAGGGTCGATATTATGAGAAAGCAATCCGTTCGAAAAAAAACAAATTCTTCTTTATGTACGATGTAGCCGGTGCACTAACTATTTATCAAAAGCATAGTTTTACGTTAATCATGGTTGTCGAATTCCGCACAACAAGTTGTGTACCTGTATTGCAAACATGGCCTCGGTGTGTGTGCCAGACACTTTCGATAGTTTGTAAAACGCTTGTTTTAATCCAAGCTGCAACACTATCATATACGAATGATTCTTGCAATACAATTTTTAGCTATCACTGAACAAATATGTACCATTCAGGCTGGTGAATTGAATTGGACGCAAATAACTTACCCATCAATACTGAAATAAAACCTAGTCCCATCAATCTTCCTCTGTTTCGGCAAACATGGAACTCGTTTATTACCAAATGTGATTTATTGGAATACAGCGAATGGGTCCGTTGTTCATCCATCAGACATACTGACAGACTGATGCAAATACATATTGAGTATAATCAAAGAAACCGCACACTTATTTCTGCTTAAAGGTTAAGAGAGGTCCTTTAAGTTGTCAGATATACGTGTTATTGGATTCTTTATTAACACAGTGTTGTTGTCGTTGTAAGCCGATTAGTTAAGGACACGTACCACCGGAAGCTAATTATGTATCTGCGCACGATGCATTCGTTCTGCCATATGTGATGTTTTAGAACTGCGGACTCGTGGCCTTACAATTTCTTTTGATAATCTGGCCTCTAAAGTGTAAACAAAAACCAAGACATCGTCTAAATATCTAGTCAGTCACCATGGATTTCTTTGCCCTTTTATGAATAACTATCAATTACTGACCAGATAATCTGAGGTTGGATGTTATATTTTATCCATTCATTAGTTCTTCCTTCCTACCTGTCATGCCAACATATCCATTAGTCCTTCATATTATGTCAATTCTTTCTTTAGAGTGGCTAAAATTTTACCATAATCCGTATATATTGTAGAACAAATTTGGCATTAGGTCGAAGGATTGAAGTCGAAGGAATTATGTCGAATCATACGCGTATATCTTTTATTTATCGAAATAACTCATGAAAACCAAGCAATGGATGTCAAATAATATATATGTATATATATATATATATATATATATATATTATATATATTAATATATATATATATATATACATCTATATGGATGTCCGCGGTTGTTTTGACAGCCCAGCCATAGTTTGTTTTTGTCATAATGCCGGATTTAGGCTCATAAAAATACAAATCTTCCGTCATGCCAGTATCGAATGTTTGTGATAGATCACATTCCCTATCTCAGACAAGTGGTACAACGAATAGAGAAAGGCGATGTGAAATGGTCATTGCAGGCCTTTGTTTATGACAAATGCGTTCATCTATAGTGAGACGCATACTTTCACTTGTGGGATGATTCATTTGTTTCATACGGAACATGATTCATCTCACTGGGCATACTAATCGCTCCGCAGGTAAGATAATGCAAAATATAAATTACCACTTCTCTACTTTCTCGTGTTGTGAAACGTGTCAAAACATAATGCGACAGATTATGCTGACGTATGTTTCATTGGTATCAGAAATGACGTGTATGTCTGCTGCCAAGAACCAAGAGTCGGTGGTATATATATGCTTCAACTGAGATTATTCCGTCCACACGACGCCTTTACTAGATTAAGCTACATATATATTATAAGCAAAAAACAAATAAAAAACTGATCTCAACCACATCGTCGATAGCAGTAGTTCCATGCTCAACGAGATCCGATAAAATCGTCTTGTGAAATATCCTTATTAATTTTCCGCATCGATACTAGTATCAGCGGAGGAGATTGTCGGCCAGTTCAATGGCGTTTAATAAGCTCTAACAGGTCACTACATTACATTGTGCCAGACTAACACGATTTAGTAAGCTATGATCGTAAACATATTTCTTGAATTGTTATGGCATGTTTCATAATTAAACCTTCAGAAATTGGGAAAATGATGCCTCTTATGACGGTTATTTTATACAATAGCTCATTAATTGTATATCGCATAACCAGCCACGCCAAATTAATCTACAAATCGCTAGTGGTACTCCTGTACCTCCGAACCTGTTTACGTAGGCGAATAAAAGTGATTCACAAGCAGCGATCAATTACCCAGTGGGCGAGACATCTTTCCGAAATTGAAGTTATAGATATTTTCCTCCCATCAATGCCAACAGACAGAATTGCTCAACTGGTCATCGATTATGCACGTCCTGAAAAGCAACCATCCAATAAGCTCGTTGTGTCAGTCATAGCCAAGTATGCATCATCGCCCGTGATAGGTGCATAATAGAAATGTCTTCAGGGCTAGAACCATCTGCTATTCAACCAAATTGAGTTTAATTGTTCCATGAAGTGACTTAGCATAAGACGATACTAAATTAAATTGGTGCAGACGAAGCAATGCGTCATTGTCGACGCCAACAGAGAGGATGCTTCGGACCTTTGATATAGACCCTCGGTCAAGCAAACACTAAAACAGAGTGTCATCGATTAACCCGCTGCTTAGACGTCAATACAGGCGAATTAATGCTACAATCATAATCCTCCAATATTTCATTGTAATGATATGCATGCCATGAAGTCTGAGATATATTCGTTTGTAATTTCACTTTGCCTCTTTTAAAATAACAAAAGTGTCATAGGCTGCATGTCATGGCTGTTTTGAGTAGATAGGTTGGGAGCAATTGTCCAGCAGCATTTATCACGCCATTGTTGTGAGAAAGTCATTTGGATTGGACATAAAATGAATGTAAAATTATGGAGGACATAAATTAACTTGACTTCGAAAGGTCAAATACGCATGCATCGTTTCTGCTCTGCACTAATAATAATCTGGACACTGTGATTTCCACCGCCGGTTTGTTGCAACCATTCCACATTACACGTAGGTATGGAAAATATAGGGCTAATGTCACAAATAAACTAGTGTGCTATAAGGCGTCAAACACTTCAATCTATCAATAGGCAGGTTTTACTGAGTTCGGTGTCTCAGGAACGACAGTGCATACAGAACGTTGTGTTTTTACTTCTAATTTAAACAATTCTCATGTGATTTTCAATATAACTATATGTTTGAAGCCGAATATCCACACTCATTTGAACTCAATTTTATTGCATGTAGGCGAAATCAGCGGGTACTTATGTGGTACGCCATTAGACCATCATGGTCAATGCCACAATGCATATTTGGTGTGATGAACCTTGTGAGGGTCTGCTTCAGCAGAGACATTGCTCCAAAGTGGCAATTTTGTTCAATAGAATAATCTCATTTGGTGTCTCATGCCTCAATTCGCAACACAAATGCAGCCGCAGTGGTAATGACAACTATGCCGCATGAAGGAATTAATTGGATGCCTGGGATTACACTCATGTATTGCAATGGTTGCGATGCAATTTAAAACAAATACAAGATCTCAACGTGTTCCTCAATTCGACGCACCATCGACATCATTAACCTTATTTACATCATGATTCTGATAGAAGTCAGGTACCCAGAATCAGAAAATAAAATGTTGTTGATGTATTGTTAATCCCTGCAAAATGGTGACTTTTAAAGAGCACCTGCACATAGTTGCATATGAGTACATCAAACAGCTGTGATGTGTATATCAAATATAATATTTGCAAGAATACATTTGGATGATTGTATAATACATAGTTCCGATGATTCTTTTGTATTAGCATCGGTGATAGCAGTTAAGGTCAGGTATCACGAACATTGGTGTGCGGCTGTTTGTTTGGCTGATTTAGTGAATGCGACTTCTGCTCCACAAATCCGCTTTTTTGTGACGTGCTGCCAGACATATGTATAATTGTCACCATATAAAGCTTGACCTTTTCTTTGTCCTCTGCTATCTGATATATTGGATTATTGTGTATACTACTAGCTGTGGCCTGAAATTTTATGCTACGACTTACAAAAGTCGTTTCGGTTGATGATAGACAAGTACTAGTTTGCAGCTCCAAGTTACACTGTGAAGGATAATGACGTATGTTACTTACTTTTGTTCCACGATAAAACTTAATACGAAGAGAGCATACATAAATAGTTAACTTATGCATAGTGTTACAAACTACGGAAGCTCATTAGTACCACGTGAACATGGTGCTATCCGGCGGCCGCCACATCACTAACCGGTGGCCGCCACATCACTATATTGTAGCCGCCACATCACTATCTCGTAGCCGCCACATACATACATACATACATACATACATACATACATACATACATACATACATACATACATACATACATACATACATACATACATACATACATACATACATACATACATACATATATACCTACCTACCTACCTACCTACCTACCTACCTACCTACCAACCTACCTACCTACCTACCTACCTACCTACCTACCTACCTACCTACCTACCTACCTACATACTACCTACCACCTACCTACCTACCTACCCATACCTACCGACCTACCTACTACCTACCTACCTACCTACCTACCTACCTACCACCTACCTACATACACCTACAGACATACACACACACACACACACACACATACATACATACATACATACATACACATACATACATACATACATACATACATACATACATACATACATACATACATACATACATACATACATACATACATACATACATACATACATACATACATACATACATACATACATACATACATACATACATACATACATACATACATACATACATACATACATACATACATACATACATACATACATACATACAAGGGAATCACCATATCAGGTAACACACATTCAGGATACACACGTGTTATTAATATTGCCTGAGGTTACATCAAAACGGATGATATTGTACAAATCAATAAACTTCTTATCCTTCACCTTAAACTCGACTGATTGTTAGAATGTATATATATTTCGAAACATGATGATAACTACGAAACGACGGCGATTGGATTGACTTGGCTGAACCATGCTGTCATATGATGCTGTATATTCCGCCCGTATGCCGCATGTAAACCCCTTAACCCTTTCGGTGAAAGCAATGTAAAACCATAACTGCTGAGTGTAATGATGCTATGATTGTGTACGTAGGTTAGCCAAGCGCTATTGTATCGTCTGACAGATATTACTGATGGGTAAAGCCATTTCCTAATGCTATGCAATTTAACTCCATCTGAGCTACATATGGATAGTGTGAATGACAAATGGCCATGGTGTCATAAGCACAAATCATGACGTTGTAGTTCACACGCTACAAATTAGTCTTATTTGCAATTACTGATGGACAAACAGGGGGGGTGGACAAGTGCACCAACTGCCCGTAATAAGAATATTATTGTAGGTTTAGTTAAGTCTCAATGTCCACAGGGCTGATTTTGCAGTGCACTTGTTTCCTTTCCTGGATACCTACATACATATATGACATTGAGCAATATCCCCATTGGACAATTGTTCTTAATAAAGCAAACACTTTTCAGCAGTGAAAGTGTGCAGTGGTAAAACTCTACCGATTGTTTTAGAGCTATAACAGATATGATTTCGAGCAACACATTATGCAAAATATTCATCATGTGATGTTGCGTATATCTGATTAACTGACATGTTAGTCATGTATCAGGTGCACGAAACACGAAACAACAGATCATTGAGTTCATGCCACCAGACACCTTGTAACTGGAACACACCTATCATATTCATTACTGGTGCTAGGTCGATTGCACCTGTGGAGTGGTTTCTAAGGCCGTGTTGGAATTATATTTTGCATCATCTTGTTATGGAGAATTTTCTTTAAAAACATTAATTACGGAAGCAAACTAATTAGAAAATACAATCGATTTGTTATTTGCCCTTACCTAACGACTTATATTGTCGCAAATTATCATTAGTCATTGCCCAATCAGAGCGAAAGAGAGGCTATCTTACTATCGGTTGAGCTAGAAGGAAAATCTCACACACTAATTGGATGAGCGTGTGATATGAAAAATGAATAATATGGAGAATGAACAAAAGTGATACACGTTAGTTCGGCGTTGATATACACAATCGGGTGATGCATATACTTTCATCTCTTTGTGATCTATGTAACAGGTGCCATATGATTGTACGTAATAGTGCGCAGAAACTTAAAAGATAAAATATAATACAAATATAAAGACGAAGCGATCATCATTATCTCGGCGTATTTATCCATGGAGGTAGTTTAAGCGCTGATGTATTACATCTTTATCAAATGTTGCCCTTGATGGTTGATCTTAGATGATGTCTCAAATGATTCTCAATGTACAAAGCAAATAGTCACTATTTTAGTGAATGCATCCAATGATACTCAATAAACTAAGCAAATAAAGCCGCCATAAATAACGATATGCCCATTTATGGTTTTGAAGCAGGTGCATCTATCACAGTGGGAAGGCATTATACAGGCAATGAGGGCTCCATTCTCGGACCAGTATACAATCATGTTTAACCAGCTTCAACCGGATGTCCAAATAAATCCCATGTCATACACAATTCACAAACGACCATGCCACAGACCATTGTTGCCCTTGTAATTGATGAACGTTGCGTAAAAGAAAATCTGTGTTCGTCTAAAAGTTTTACTTACAGCTTATATCACTGCCTACCTCCAATAGCTACGCTTTCATAAGTTTCAAAAAATCCTACAAAGTATCATGCCATTTACATCCATGAATACCCACCTCTCCTTTTTCTACACACACTTAGCGTATTCTGGAACCACTGACTATTGTATAGGGTAGATGTCCTACATCATCATACTCAATATAGTCTTATCACCGAGTATTTGGACTAATCTCAGGCAAATAACCTGTTGTACGGTCCCTACAGTTGTCTCTACACACCGACCCGATGCCATCTAGACAGCATTCAATAGAAGAGCAATGTTCTTTTAGATCTAAGCGTCGTCCTGCAAACAAGACAATCTTACGCATAGATATCAGTGTCCAATATGAAACAAAAATATGACCTGCATAAGCTATGTCCAAGGTCATCGATGATGATAAGTGACGGATTACTAAAAAAATTTGAAAATGATATCATTTATAATTTGCAATTGGTTGTTTTTGTACTGTGGCGCAGTGAAGATATATCAGAACACACTGGACAAGCCATATATGTAGATTACCTAGACCTATAATTACCTTACACTGCATAACTAGGCTTTAGCGGTCACATTTTTAATCCAAACACGATGATGAGCACCCGACAGTAGAACATATCTATGCTATCAATTGCCGTCGTTTGTTGAGAGTGTAACGAATTGGTGGATTAGTTTACTGAAGGCACAATGACAGAATGGCTGACATAAAAGACAAGGCAGCTTCAGGTTTGTCTTATTCATTTGATACCGGTCAGATCAAGAACAATATGTATTCCAGCCCCTCTGATAGGGGTAAATGCCTTGCCTCGTTAGCAGGACGGCAGTTGCCTGCATCTCACAGGTGTAACACAGGTGTATAATATTACTCTCTGTCATTCCCATGACTGTGATCTCTGTAGGAATAATCTTCACAATACTTCGAGGGAGCGATTCCTCGCTGTGTCTGACTTACAGCGAAAGACACAAAAGAACATGTGTCTTGTGATTTTAATACAAATCATCATTAAGGAGTCTAGCTACCCACGCGCTACCATATGGTTTCAATAATAAAAACATGCAAATATGAAAATATTATTTCGATTATCAGATCTATCACGCCTAAATACGTCACATTAAAGGATAGAAGAGCAGCATCCAATTGAGGTCAACACACAGATGTGAATTATGATGGTACTAAGCAGAATAGAACATGGCAACCAAAGTAATGAATATGCAGCGAGGTATGTATCGCAAGCGCACATGCTTCAACATGTGTATGTGCCTAAGCTGTTACCTATGGTTACGACCAACGTATGTCATATCTAGTTTCTAATATTAACAGTGGGCATGACAGAATTTGAATATTAGCAATAGGTGCTTTGGTAGTGTAATGCATGCACTGGGTAGCAGCTCATGAATTAAAAATATGGCTGTCACTGATCATACATGACGCCGTACGGAATCACATATTCGACAATGTGCAGTAATGGTAATACCAGAAATATGCGCAACATATAGTTGAAAGATTAGGAAAATCTGGCAATGAAACACATTAAATGACACTTTGCGCTTTGACCAAGACCTATAACCTTAACACATAGCACTAGACAAAGTATCCAAAAGCTCCATGAGCCAGCTCGTTAACCGTTTCTCAACAATATATTATGCTACAAACTTGAAAATTTGATTGTGATTTCAAACTTATAATGGTCCGAGGCTAACGATGAAAGGATGTTAGTGATTTGGATATATGATGATGTTTGGAAGAATGATTCGTAAGGTTATACTTAGTTATCCACCTAATCGATAACATTATCAATGCAACAATTTCATGAAATAAGAGCTTTAATGAACAACTTGTTTAATGAGTACCTAGCTTTACAGAACGATTGAGTTGAAAGGTTATTCTGTCAAAATCCTTAACAAGATCCGGTTGGTTGTATTTACAAGGCGGCGTCAAATTTTGCAGCATTTGGTTAAAAAACGGCCTTTGTATCGAGATAAACGTGGAATTCGTTACAAATATGCCTAAGGCTTTGGTTGGCCCTGGTAGCTTGTTGCATACCTGATGCAGAGACACAATAGGTAGTGTCCTAATCTAAACTCTGAAATGGTGTCGTCGAAACTGTGCATAGTATTATGTACAATACATTTGTGTAAATCAAATTCAACTATGAGACAATGTAATTGATATTCAGAGCACATTCTCGATGCACTATATACAAAGATCCCGAATTGCTTTGGTGTCCAAAGAGAGATGGTTTAGCAAGTAATGCAGGTTATTAAATGTCTAAAAATGCAACATGTACCCAGCAGTAAACTACTTAGGATGAGTAGCAACATGTACCCAGCAGTAAACTACTTAGGATAAGTAGCAACATGTACCCAGCAGTAAACTACTCAGGATAAGTAGCAACATGTACCCAGCAGTAAACTACTTAGGATAAGTAGCAACATGTACCCAGCAGTAAACTACTTAGGATAAGTAGCAACATGTACCCAGCAGTAAACTACTTAGGATAAGTAGCAACATGTACCCAGCAGTAAACTACTTAGGATAAGTAGCAGCATGTACCCAGCAGTAAACTACTTAGGATAAGTAGCAACATGTACCCAGCAGTAAACTACTTAGGATAAGTAGCAACATGTACCCAGCAGTAAACTACTTAGGATAAGTAGCAACATGTACCCAGCAGTAAACTACTCAGGATAAGTAGCAACATGTACCCAGCAGTAAACTACTCAGGATAAGTAGTTAACTGCGTCCAGATTAACGGGGTCGTTATAGGCGGAAATACGTCATTGTCCTCAATAGACGCATGTCTGAGCCGCCTGACCGTCTCGGGAGACATCACAGCTCAGCAAACAAGAGGACAACTGGCCAGTGATGTATTTGGGTAATAGGGTGGCATTTCCTGGCGACCAAGGGAAGACCCGGGAGTATTACAGCATGGTTTGACACAAGGCAAATAAGCTTAATAATTCCAAATTCATAAATCGCTACATAATCTTTCTGAAAAAAAGCATTTGTGATTAAATGAGAGCCTCAATAAGCGCATGGTGTGTTTAGAAATAAATCAAATGCCTTTAGGAATAATTAAGCATGTTGTTCTCGCCTGGTGCGCAGCTATTCTGCCCTTGATAAAACTCAGATGCATGCGGATGTGTATCTCTTTCTTCTTTCTACGTTTTCCTATAGAAACCACCTTACTCACCAGTGTTGGCCGTTGCACTTCATGCTTACGTACACTTGCCATTAATACTGACTTGAACTTTTGCAAATCCGATGATGCTCAATTGTGACAAATGGCCGGTTCCGACTTTATGCTGAATTCATCTTTACCGACCCATCCGCAAATAATATGATATGTAATGTTACGCGTAGAAAGCTATTGAATGTTGATGATGGTCTTGAATTAGAACGCGTAATGAATATTTCACGCCTTATACGTATATTTGCTTTGGCCGTTAGAGAATACAACTTTAGAGCACCGGGTTGAATGTGGTGATAATAACAGCGCCGATGACAATGGCACTAGGCTGCCATAAAGACTTATTATCTTTGCCATATCCCAGTCGATCATGTCTTTAAAGCGCTTATTTCTAAACATTTGCGTAAAATGTTCACATTGTACATGGTGTGCCATTACATGTCTACGTGGTAAAAGTTGCTTCTGCTTGATGATCTTCTACCATTCATTGGTAAGTCTGAATCACACGTTATAACTACTTATTTCTGTGCATTGTAGCATGCATATACTCTACGACGGGGCTGAATACATGCAGACAATACACTGGCACAAGGAAAATATAGAAACTTTTGTACGCAACGACACATTCGAAAATAACAATAAACATTGACGCATGTGATCGTCACCAAACTTAGAACTGTGGCACAGATGTTTAGTGAATGATTGTGCCGCATAGTGATCGCAATATCTGAGTTGTTTGGACTGTTTCTTTATTGCTGGCTAGCAATGGCTTCTTGCTCTGCCTTGCATCATGTAGCAAGTAGTAAAGAAAGTATAAGAGTGATTTTATTTGGCCTTCCAGCGTGCCTAGGTCAAATTTATTACCGCTGTGTGTTCAGTAGTATCTGTGTACTGGTATTCTATTATAATAGGAGCCATTATTCAACATACCGGTACTTTTCCACCAGTGTGTTAACGAACGTCAACATTTTTATTTAAATGGGGTCTGTCATATCTAATTTGTTGTAATTAGTCGTAAAGGAATTTTATGTAAAGGAAGAATACACTGTTTTCTGTATGATTGTTTTTGATAGCATTCAGACCTTTACGAATTTCCAGTTGTCGTTTCGATGCCCAACACACATTAATATGATCGCGATGGTGCATTAAATGTATGCTTTGGGTCATCATCACCTTAGGTCCGTAGTAGTTCCGTCATCAATACGTATCATACATATTTCCCTCTCATGATGATGGTTATACTAGCAAATAACGGCTCACAAGCTGAAGTATAGAGCGCGTATGAGGCCGGTATGTTGCAAGGAATATAATAATTCTACATTAACAATACTTTACTCTAAGCACATCAGACTTGTTATATATTTTCTGCTATTTAAAACTTACATAATTGTACATATTGAACCAATAACTTGCAGGGACGTATAGACTCACCTTGGTTGACCTGTGATTATCAGCTTCAACAGTTTCCCTATTACACTGGTAAAATATTTTCTCAAATTGCTATGCCTGCCTCCAACATCGTGTTACATATTCGTAGCACTAACTTCGATAAATACTCTATCGCCTTA
Organism: Urechis unicinctus; assembly: GCA_034190875.2. Classification (NCBI taxonomy): domain Eukaryota; kingdom Metazoa; phylum Annelida; class Polychaeta; order Xenopneusta; family Urechidae; genus Urechis; species Urechis unicinctus. The sequence goes on from CM067349.1 coordinate 67,464,286, forward strand.
TGACTGCAGTGAGGTATGGAGGGTTAAGTAAATTATACCAATCTGTCATATCATATCTTTATTTATAGCATATATAACAAAACATATTCGTTATGTATGGACATTTCAATCGTGCATTTGTGTCACCGTTGAGAGTGGACTAGCTTGTTTGTCAGGTGTTTTACTTAGTACCAGTGAAAAAAGCGGGCTTTGAAATCTAATGCTCATTGCTGTCGATTGCGTCAACCCAACGGTATAAATCTTTTGTGTCACTAAGCTGTGCTCTCTGAACCTTGATAAATTGAAACCTGTTAAGCGTGAGATACAAGAAGAGATAAGAGTGCTGTGAGGCATTATATAGAAATCATTCCAGATTGTTTGCCAGGGTGCACATATTGCGGCTGTGAAGAAAACATTTGACATTTGTTGGCGCCTCGAGTTGTTGTCTCAATTTGGTCATCAACTATTGTTCATGCTACTTCTTTTGTGTATCTTAGCCTGCGCGCCTGGCCATAACATTCAATTAAGTAATCACCTCTGGTTACCCTGGGCCACATGCTGTTTCAACCTCAATAATCTTTCCCGTTTTGTATAATTCACAGATAACGGTCATGTCAGGATACTTTAATTGATGTAACTGATGCGATATGTTAATATCGTTGATGTGTTTTACCTCGCCCAGCTTCATACTGCTAAGGCATAGATGCTGGGAACAAATATCAACCGATAAGTCGCAAGGTAACCCCACAGTGCAACAGCAACGCACTCCATCAGACGATATGATTTGTATGTTCGTCACCAATACAAATGTTATCATTTATATTTGGTTTAGTATATGAGGGTGCGTTATGCTGTAAACAAATAGAGAGCCAGTGTCATTTGACCTCCTCCATGTCGGGGAGTAATATTTCTTCTATGAAACTAGAACACAGATGAGCTAGTAGTAGTCCTCTGCACGAATCAGCATTACGCTATATCAATTCACAGAGCCATAGGCTCACGCATTAATCTACATAGCACGCTATCATTATCACGATAAACAACTGTGCGACTGCATATAACACCGCCAAAGCATAACGGTCTGGGTATCATTTTCTATCTGCATGAATAATAAATAATATGGTAGGTCAAGTTTCTTTATCATGGAAAGCAAGGAACTCCATTGTTGAACTGATGTAAGTCAATAATCCATGTATGCGTTTATGAATGCAGGTAATTTATTCCTCAGCTAGGTTATGTCACATATCTCTGTAGTAGATGTCAGACCATATTTTAGTGCCGAAATGTCCGAATCAATTTGTACATATATGATGCGAATTGTGGTACTCTTGATCAATTATGCAAATAAAACTATGCATTATTAACCTGGTGGTAATAAGCCATAGTTATGCAGTGATTAAGCAATGAATGGTGAGCCACCTTAGTGTTGAGCACGTCGGGTGATAGTTTGACATAGTAACTTATTGCTGGCAATTATTGCGGTTTAGTTTGCTCCATAGATGTAATGATTGCTGGTAGAAGGCAGCAGTAGCCACAGCATGGCCCAGCTAGAGCTACATTTAACAGTTATAAATGTAGGCGTGCAATACCTTAGAGTCAGCTAATCACATAAGATAACCGGAGGGCAAAAACCCGCAATCTACCCCCCCCCTTTGACGAGGGGCTCTAGCCCCATCTTTGGAACGAGGTTCTCTAGCCAGCTGTTTATCCACTGCTCCTTTGCAAAAGTTTAATGTTTTCATACTTTAAGTCGCTGTCACTGTGGTCTCTGAAAATCACCCTTGCGCACTCATTGGTCTCATTGTTGGGAAGTGTGGTCGCGGATTCAAAATATAAAACTCGGTCATGATGTCGTTATCTTTACTGACCTAGCTAACGGTGACCGGGCCCTACTGTATTGAAATGTTTATGAGCTTAGCAGTTTAGCTGTGCCTACTGAGCGGTTTCTGTTTGAAACTTTCGCGAGCGTCAGTGCAAAACCTTCGCTGTAAAGTAATAGCGAACACAGTGCTCGAACTTTCGTTTGATAATATGAGTGAAGGTTTGCCGAAATCAACACAATGTAACCATAGCAATGTTAAACGCATCAGTAGTTAGCTGCAGTCATTGGGCGGCGTGCGGAGTGATTTACAGCCGCCACTCATGCCGTTAATGGCTTAAGGGATGTGACGATAATCGATGAACCGATACGTCTAAATGAAAGGATAGTGTACTGCACAGTAAGAGCACTAAAGACTTATAATAACCTTGAAAAATTTTAAGCATATTTTCTGGCTCAGGAACATTTGCCACACAAGCAAAATATTATTTAGTTTCTGCGTCAAACGTGGTTATGTAGAGGAGAATCATCCCTGATTACCGTACATTAGTATGTAGCGTCCTCCAGGAATGGTATTCTGCTAATCATAATCAAATTACTTGAATATGTGATTGTTAACTTAACTAAGAACTCTGAATGGCACGTTCCTTAGAAAATGTTTCGCGTAATTGGGGCATTTACTTTTGTAAAATCGACTGATTTACTTTTTCGGTGACTTCCTGTTAAATGGAAATATCCGAAATCGACACGCGTCTGATGCATGCATGAGCAAATGCACTAATGACCATTCCCTTTCAAGTGCTCAGATTTTTCTGCAAATGACATTGCATACAAGTTGTTTTGCTGTTATCTATCTGTGATTCCGCTGCCTGCTAAATCACTTTCAAGAGAGCATTTGATTTTAAACTGTCTGGGCGTTTTTGGTTGAATGCCAAACCATATAAGCACACAAAAGGGAGCGTTTCTACAATACCAAAAACGAAAATCACCCCCAATAATTGATATCAGTTGTATATTTCTGGTGACAATGTTTTATCAGATTAGATAAAGTCGCAAGAACTGCGGTTTTATACTGTCTGGGCATTCTCTGTCGTATGCAAATACACAACAACGCTCAAAGAGAGTCATTCCCGGGCATTTCCGATGCAACTGCATTCAATAAAGACATGATAATTACAATACACGCAGATGACGTGCATTATTGGTGAACTTCTAGGTACCAATGAAGGACAATCATACAACAACTGTGACTATTCACTTTGCTAATATGACATAAACCTGTAACCTGTGTTTAGATCATTTTGCATTTAATACTCTGTGTTGCATTCCTCTTCATGGGAATGCCCAGGGGCCTGATAACTTTCTATCACATTAAAGATAAGTCACGGAAAGATATATGTCATGAATGTCGGAAAAATATATGTCATGAATGTCGGAAAAATATATGTCATGAATGTCGGCAAGATATATGTCATGAATGTCGGCAAGATATATGTCATGAATGTCGAATGAATAAATGTCCATGCAGTTTGTATATTCAAAACGACATTACTCCTTGTCATGGGTAATTACATATCACTAGAGCGTCTTTTGGTGAGATGTAATTCGTAGCTGTTAATGGGATGAATGACTTACTTTTATTACAATTGTCTTGAAACGAAATCTCGTTTAGCTTTGTGACTTCACTGAAAAAGATTGAAGCAGCTTTGTTCACAATGTAATTTCCTTGTGAAGATTGTAGCGATCATGTAATTAAAGTCACCGCAGCTAGATGGATAAGCCATCAAACCTACCACTGAGAATATCGTTGTGAGGATCAATATCCATACAGCACGGAACTACATATACTGCTACGATGATATTTATTCACACTTTACAGTGTGATATCTTTAATATATCAATATTATTAAGAAGAATGTCTATAAAAATTACTATCGAATTTGAGACGACTAAAATGTCAACGTCGAATAAGTGAGGTGTTAACTGGTGAAATGTTACAGACGGATTAAACCTAGTAATGATAATAGGCATGACAATACTTCCCAAATGATAATAGAGCTGTTGGGTCGGTTAATCACATTATTCGGACACTTTGATAATACATATCTTTATAACATGGTGTACAGAATGCAGTTATTATGAACATATGAGCATACTATCACCCTGGATTCAGTGTAGGATTTGAATATTTGTGTATAGATATATGATATTTGTATTAACCACCTTCGATAAGATATACCCAGTGTTACACAGGTTAACTAGATCCTATTCATCATTATCTATATATATATATATAGATATATATATAGAGATATATATATATAGATAGAGATATATAGATTATAGAGAGAGAGAGAGATATAGAGAGAGAGAGAGAGAGAGAGAGAGAGAGAGAGAGAGAGAGAGAGATATAGAAAGAGAGAGATCTATATAGAGAGAGAGAGATAGAGAGAGATATCTCTCTCTCTCTAGAGATATCTCTAGAGAGATATCTAGAGAGAGATATCTCTCTCTATCTCTCTCTCTCTCTCTCTCTCTATCTCTCTCTCTCCTCTCTCTATCTCTAGGAGATAGATCTCTATCTCTATCTAGAGAGATATCTATCTCTATATCTATCTCTATCTCTCTATCTATATATCTCTCTCTCTCTATATATCTATATCTATCTCTATATCTATATATATATATATATATATATATATATCCACGGTGGTTGTTTGAGAGCACTGATGTATTGCATGATTATATGGTGTGGCCTTTGCTGGTTGATCCTAGTGAATGTATCAAATGACTCCTAATTTACTCTGCAAATAGTCACTATATTAGTAGACGCATCCAATTATGCTCAGTATGCTTTGCACATAGTCACTATCCGCTTCAAATAACGATATGTCTATTATTGGTTTGGAACCAGGTTCATCTATCACAGTGGCAATGCAACATAGGCAATGCAGACTCCATTCTGGGGCCGGAATATAATCATGTTTACTCAGCCTCAGTTTACTGACCGGATGTCCAAACAAAACCCATGCCATACGCAATTTTCAAATGGCCATGCCACGGATCCTGCTGCGGTTTGTAATAGATACATCGAATTGTAAAAGTTTTTGGTATAACAAAAACATGCAGTAACTGTGAAGAATTGCTACGGATAAATGAAATTAATACTTTGTACTTGGCTGTATTGTACGGATGTGGTATGCTGTACATAGGAGATATATCATAATACATTACATTAGACATATACTTGGATTACTTCAATTACAATGCGTGGCTTTAGCGGTCGAATTTCATTCCAAACACTTGGCAGTCGAACAAAACTACGCAGTTGATGTGTTGGCGGATTTACTACGGAAAGCACAGTGAAATATTGGATGTCATAAAAGCCAGCTTCTGGTTTCACACTGGCAATAATAACAACAACATTTAGTCCGGCTGCTATGATACGGTGTAAGGCACACTTCATCAGCAACATGACAAATACTTGCATCACATAGACGTAATATTTCATCTCTGCCATATCAATAATTGTTTTCGTAGAACGTCAAGTCTCAATTGGAGCCAATTGTGGCTGTGCCAGGCTCATAGCTTAAGGCATAAAAAAATGCGTTATGTATTCTTCACCAGAGAGTGACCCCCGGCCAACGTGCTAGAATAGGGCAACAATAATAAAAGTGTCATACCAGATACCATATCTACCACGTACCTGTCAAAAATACGTCACCAGTACCGATAATCGAAAATTATATATATATGTTAATTAAATGCAGAGTTTAAGTGGTCAAAACACTGCAGTAGATCCTGATGGCACTAAGTAGCCACATAACTAATGACTTATGTATCGCAAGAGCACATACCTGTTTATGTGTTGTAGAAATTCCCAACGTGAGTCGTCTCTAGTTTCTGACATTTCCTGTTGGACAATGAGTGTAAGCGGCGATTTACTGATGAGACTGCCCCATATGTGCTCACAAACATCTGAACGTGGGCGGTTCATGACAGATTGAACATTTTAGTAATAGGTGCTTTGGTCGTGTAATGCATCCACAAGGCAGTCGTCAAATATTGCGCAGCTCATGAATTGTAAATAATGTCCATACGTGCCGCCGTAGGGACTGACATCTTCGACAATGCGCACGAATATCGACGAGATACGCGAAATGTCTGGTTATATACATGCCAACTACAACCATAGGAAAGTTCGGCAATGAAACACATTTAATGACGTTGCGCAGTTTGACCACGACGATGAAAGGCTGTTAGCAATTTTTATATAACCACAAAGTAAACAATGGTATTTGCTAGAAGGATTCATACGGTTGCATTCAGCTATCCGCCTGAATCTACTATTGCGCTGATGGAGCATGACGCATAGGGCCTGGTATATTTGTGCAATTGGACGGGGGATGTTAACTTATTGAATAAAGCCTTTGGACTACCTAACAATCTTAATGCATAACCTCTGTTGATTGGACTAGGAAGAAATCTTAATGCATAACCTCTGTTGATTGGACTAGGAAGAAATATTGATGCATAACCTCTGTTGATTGGACTAGGAAGAAATCTTATTGCATAACTACTGTCAATAAACTCCATATCCCTGGGCACGAAGCCATCAAAGCATGTTGAATATATCAACAGGGTGTTGTTACTATACGCGACACAGGCACCGACATGCAAAACGTGGACATGAACACAAGTAGGGGAGCATGTGACAATTATGTGCCGGCACTGTAGCATCACGTGATTCAATGAAACCTTCCTCCACAAGGCTTAGCCGTCATTGACTCGCAAAACATCGGCGCTTGTGATTGTATTCGTTCTAACCGGAACTCTCTTATTAATCTCGCAACGTCCCGATGTGTTGTTTCATTCTGACCATCTTTAAGAGATATGGAGAGATCGAATGAATTGCCGCAATTTTCTCCGTGGACAAATCTGTTTTTAATACACGATTAACTCATGAGTGAAAGCAATGTTCCACGTCACTGGCCACGCTTAACTTGGTGGAAAATTACCAAGCCATGTGCAGCCTAATTAAGTTGTCTCGTTCCTGGCAGCGAGAGCGCCCTCTGACCCACGATCTTATTGCTCATGTCACAGAAAAGTCATAGATAATCGTATTATATGGCTTTGCCTCAACTGGTAAATGTCCTAACGACATGTACCAATGACAGCACTGCCTTACAGTAGCTCGGCTACGGGGGCAGTGGGTAAAGTGGACTGCATACACCGCGAGTGCGAGTCTGCGACTAGAGAAGATGATGGACTGGCGCGGTACATACAGCTCCATACCAACATTATCATGCATACAATACTGAACAAAGACGACAGCCAATGAGGCTCAAAGGAATCACTCACATCACAGGATCTATAAACGGCTTATAGAATGTATCTCGCTGTGATTGCAAGCAGGTTGTGCAACATATTCATCCGAACATGAAATAACCCAGGTAAAAACAATGCACAATTCAATGGTTGAATCGACTCAGTGAAGCATCTTTAGCCATCGCTTGATATCGTCTTTAATAAGATAGTTTCGAAGGTCTATAAAATTTATGAAATTGCGTTTTCAGCAGATAGCAACAGCTGTTTTGGAAAATCAAAGGTGTACACACCATAAGGTGATTTTTCAAGGAATAAATGAAGCATTCTGCAGAATGTCGTCTTTCTGATATCACTCGCATCAATGACGATAGAAATATAATCAATGTCAAGTGAAACCAGATAGGATCACCATGATGGTTAATTCAGTCTTCATTGCGATAGAAAGAGAGTCAACTGTCACAAATGGTGGGCGATGATATAGCTTTATGTGTACAACGTATTAATTCATGTACACAAAAAGGGACATCTCTTGTAATACATTTATGTATGCATGTATGCATGTATATATATATATAGATATATATATATATATATATATATATATATATATATATATATTTATATGTATATATATAATAATTATATATATATTATACATATGTATATACATATATACATAATATATATAGAAATATATATATATATATGATAGCAGTATATATATATATATATATATATATACATATCTGTATCTATATATGACATCTATATCATATATATATAATATCTATATATATATATATATATGTTATTGACAGTTATATGTGTAAGCATGATATATGTGCTTTAATATGAGGCACCTATATATACATAATATATATATATGTGTAGATATATATACATATATATATATACATATATATATATATATATATATATATACACATATATATAAATATATATGTATGATATTGACAGTTATAAATATGTGTACAGTATGTATATAATATATATATATTTTATAGAGGCACAGCGATATATATATACATAAGATATATATATATATATAGATATAATATATATGTATATATATCATATATATATATATATATATATATATATATATATATTATATATATACACATATTATATGACTATATATATGTTATGATATATGTATTTTATATGAGGCATCTAGCTATTCTATAGATATACATATAGAGATATATATATATATATAATATAGACATGTGAGATATACACATATATATGTATATATATATATATATAAATATATATATGGATATATATACTAGATAGTATATATATATATATATATAATATACTATATATATATATATATATATATATATATATATATATATATGTATACAGGTATAAGCATGATATATATTATGAGGCACAGCTATATTCATATATATAGATAGATATATATATATATATATATATATATATATATATATATATATATATACATATATTTATATGTAGATATAGATATATGTATATATATATAAATATCTATATATAATATTATACATATATATATATATATACATATCTATATATATATATCTATATAGGGTATATAAGAGGGATATATATCTATATATATACTATATAGATACTATATATATATATCTTCTATAGACTCTCTATATTCTATCTATATAGAGATATCCTCTCTATATATGCATATCTATATACAGTTCTTGACTATATAGATATATGTGTTTACTTATGAGGCACAGCTATTATATATACAGGAAATATATATCTAGATATACATATCATATAAACTATAGATAGATATATATAGTCTATATATCTATCTATATATATGATACGTATATATATAGTATATATATATATGTTATATATATATATTCTGTGCTGTATTGTATATATATATCTCTCTATCTCTAGCTTATATATATATATCTATATCTATTATATATCTAATATCTATCTATATATATTTCTCTATATATATATATCTCTATAATATATATATATATATATATATATATATGTATATATATTATATATATATAATATATGAATGATATATATATATATGTTACTTGACAGTTATATACATATAAGCATATATATATCTATATATATATATATATATACATATATATATATATATATATATGTATATATATATAGATGTATATATATATATATATGATATATGATTATACATATATGCATATACATATATATATATATGATATATATATATATACATATATATTTAAATATATATCTATATATATGTAAATATGTAATATATATATATATATATATATATATATATATATCTATATATGATGTCATATCTATAATTGCTATATATCTATATACACATGTATATATATGCTTTATATATCCATACTATGTATATATCATTTCTATTATATATCTATATATCTATATGTAAATATATGCATTTACTATATATATATATATATAAATAATATATATATATATATATGTATATGTAAATATATATATATATAAATTATAGATATATGTATATATAATGTATATATATATCTATCAACATTATATATATTTATATATATATATATATATATATATATATATATAATATATATATATGTATGTGTATATATATATGTATATATATATATATCTATCCCATATATCTATATATATATATGCATATATTTCATATGTGTATAATGTATCATATATAATTGATTATACTGTATCCATCGATATATCAGAACTAGAATATATTGGTTGTGAAAAGATATATCCTGTAATACATATTTGCCTATGGTCCATGCATATCCAACAACGAGTTACTCTGAAATACATAACGGTTTAGGCAAGACATTCAAAATGCCACAATATATATATATACGTCAGGCATAAAACATCGGTAGCATTTCATGGTAGTTATCTATAGATATACAATCATAATCGCTATGTCAGCTATAGGATGTTGAACCCTTTGTTGATAGAAACCTGAAAATACCTGTTTCAACCATGCCTCCCATAGAAAACATAACGGTTTAGGCAAGACAAAGACAATAAATTATGGCAATAAAACATCGGTAGCATTGACCTCGGTATAATCTATAGCCAATCTGCAAGCCGAGAGTCAGTATAGATATAGATCAATAACAAAGACAATTGATTTGCTTGACCTCGTCAAGCTGCCCGAGAGTCATATAGATGTTGATTAGCTTGGTAAACCCGTAATTCCATGCGTTCTACTGTCACGTATAATATTGAACTCCAATAGCACAGTACCAAAACTTCTAACCTAACAACAATGTGACTTCTGATATCATTGACCAACGATGCCCAACACAAACTATGGAGATCTGCATTTTCAACTCGGCTTTGCTACGCCACCATCATCCAACGACTTGGCTATGTAGGTCAAGCTGTTTATGTTGCGCGGGTATAAATAATTAACTTGCCTCCTCAAGTGATTGAGCTTTATTGTGATGCATTAAGTCGTTGTGTTACTCTGCTATCAATAATCGCGTTGTTATGCTGTCCACTGATGCAATGATTGCAAGTAGATGGCATCACCAGTCATCACGTGGCCTAGCTACCGGCGATTTTAACAGCGATACGTGCTATACAGCGATACGGTTTATGTTGCCTAGCATTCAGGGCGTTGCTGATGCTTATCACATTTGGCAAGTACAACTGATTAATTTGATCAGTGATTAATCACAAAAGTGATTTGAATGAAGGTTTTGGTGTCCAAAGATTGTACATTTGTGATCATTCTGCTATGTCAGTACACTAATGTAGTGTGGAAAATGCTTAACGTACAGTCAATTGAAAGCTGCTCAAACAGTTTCAATGTTCAATTGCCTTAGAGGGATGTATTTTATTCTATCTCCGTCCAATCAGCATCGAGATTTATTGCCGTCAGTTTAGATGTGTCTTCACCATTAAACCCAGTTAGCGTGTGCTAATCCAGGACAACATCCTCCTTTACTCCTACTACCCTGGTCTGTCTTGTCCTATAAATCGCTGATAATGACCTGTCCGACTTGATTCACTCGGTGTGGTACGTAGAGCTCCAACGCCAACTATGCTTCCCTCCTACCACATTGCTACCCCGTCGCTTCATGTTACGTGCATGACATCTCTGATTGCAATCATTCTAGCAAACTATGGTTTATCTAGAAAAACTGAAACAGCGAAACAGCGATTGATTTCAGATATCCACAGATATGTTGCTTGGTAACGTTCTTGTGACACATTCTCTTAGTTTGAGTATATTGTACTATACGTTATTTACAGCCCACGAGATACTAATAATTCATTTTTCTCGGTTGCTTAGATTTTACCGAATAATAGCGAGTTGATTATGCTCACTTATCAGGAAATGAGAACGACGCAATGCTGCCAACTGTACCTGCTATCTGAAATTATTGTGATATCTTGTACGTATGTAGAACTTATTGAAGTTTGTGCGACCTGCTATTCTATGCTATGACGTGCTAATATTTCTAGGTCGTTTCAGCAGACGACAGACAATCACTAAATTGCAGCTCCAAATTGCACTGTGAAAGTCGATGTATATGTATGACGTCACGCTTTCTTATGCTCTAACAAGTTTTCATGCTTAATTTACATAGAGATATGAAGAATGTTGACGCCAAAAAAATATCATGCAATATTCCTTAGTATATCGATGGCTTTTTGATGGACGAACAAATAACCCAAACAGTCCAGGTCGAAGTATCGAACACATCCGGCGTTGTATATGTCAATATGTCACCGACCCATTTACTGCTCCATTTCATCTCGCATAGCCATGTTTTCGTTTGCGAGACATCGAATAAAACATGGGGTAAATGCACAGCACGCTAACGAAATCAGTGAGGCAGGAAATCACTGCGGCAGGAAATCTCCCTGTCTGCTCTCCGTAGCGACAGGACACGCTTATTAAAAGCTCACACGCAATGAATTTTCTTGAAACATTATCGATTGATTGTAGCAGTTGTTTGTCTGCGGTAACGCGTGGTTACACGATGGGTCATGTCGTGATAAAGGAGATCTTGCGTAAAACGACTATTCATCTGCATAAACAGCGTAAAATCACACACCAAATCCCAGCCCAAAAATTGAACACTGCACAGATCGCAAAAATATATATACCTATGTGTTTATCAGTTTCGATTATAACCGTTTGCCTTGAACAAAACCGCTGTGCATGCCCTCATTATAAATCACAGTGACGTATGCTCAGTTTTTCAAAGTGCTTTGTTTTATACATGAAAGCGCCACCTAACGATTACAGCGTATTATAATTAGCGAAGCGATCACCACAGAGCTTCTCGAAATAAACCCTCTTAACGTATCGATACACGTTTTGATGTTATCCCAAAGTCGTCTGCTAGATTACTCAACATTCCGGAAAAAAACTGTTATATTTTGTATTCTTAGGCTTCCTGATATATACATATATAGATAAAAATATAAATATATGTGTTTGTGTATGCCTACAATATGGGTAATGTGTTTTGTCAACGGGTGATTACGATGCACAAGCCTATTTCGGTGTAGCCCGGTTAGGTGTGGAGTAAGAAAAAGGGAGCATGCTAGCTACACTGAAACATCAAAGACGACAGCAATTGATTTAGTGATTTATTGGCTTTAAGAGCAACGTTTTTGCTCAGTCCGTGTAGCATTATAACTGCCTAAGCAGCGACAACATTGTGGCCTTTGTGTTGTGCTATAGGATGGCTATTGCGAGGAAGATCATTTGCTCGCAAAGCGAATGTCGAATCGGACACATGTTGCCTATGTTACGTAATTGAATACGCGCCTATCATTCGCGTCGATTGGGTGTCTCTTTGAATGAAAAGTATTTGCACTGTATCAGCATGGTCGATTACCTGCAGCCTTCTCATTGATGCGTCAAAAAATATTTGCAATTGATGCATTGAACATTAACTTGATCTAGCATTGGCTACTATGAAGTTTATTTAACTCAGCATGACCAGTGTCTTTACTGACTAGAACAATATTTGCACTTGTGCTGTTGCCATGTACGAATGAACCAGGCTGTTGGAAAATGAATAATGAGGTAATTTTGTCACAGATAACCTACTGTATCTAAGTGCAATGTAAATGGATCCTCCAACGCTAGTTTGAAAAGATTCCTCATCGTTGTTAGGAATGGACGATGATCGGAAAATTAGATTATCTGTAATGCTCAGATCATATTGTTACTGCAATAGAAAAGCAATGGCTGCTGCAGTAGTGATATATATGATATATAAAACGAAAAAATATTCTAATATCTTAAAAACAAGTGATGCTATTTTACAAGTCACAGGTAGTTTTGCTTCAATGGAGCTGTAGAATTGATTTGGAAATTAGTATGAGTTTCAGATTTCGTTGCGTAGCAGGAACGTAACTATTAGTTAACAGGGTTTTTTGCCGAGATATTTATGTGACAAGACAAGAGAATAAATCGCTGCACGTGAAACTCGACGTTCGCTCTGTCCCAATACGAAAGCAGATTACGATAACAATGCAACTATGAGCTGCGCGTGTACCTCGTAAATGAATGAAGAAGAATAGTTTTATTGCATTTGATACTAAAGCGTTGTTATGACTGGTTTACCGCAGATAGGACGTCGGGATATTAATTCTCATAGTCTTTGCATGTTTGCGAATAGATGCGTGCACAAAATTCATAATGACTTCGGGCGATGAAATTGCACGCAGCGGTTGTAATAAGAAGCTCAATGCCGTCTTCGTGTTTGTTGATGCTTTGCAGAACCAGCTTGTTAACCACATCACTTGCATAAGCATTGAGCTACTTTGGGTAGGCTCAATCGCATGCGTCAGTAGTGTTGTGTACCGAATACTAGAGCTGTACAATCATCATCTGGCTGCTTTAGCTCAAACATAACACTAAATGGGTTTTGTATGCTATAATCACACAGTATGCTCTACCCATGAAATACCAACACTCCACGGACACAATATTAACGTATCTGCTTATATTAAAGAAAGTGAACGGCACAAATCAATATCGAAGCTGCCCAGAAACGTGCTTTTGGTTTGCATGCCAAAATAAATGGTTTGTTAAACAATTGTAAACATTGCCAGTTAAGATATAACTCTTCGACTGCAAATAGAACAATCACGTACCACCATGACAGATGATTTGGCGCATTTAAATTACTTATGGAAACTAAAATGAAAGATGCCCGCTTTAGAGTATTTCTTCGTGCAAGTGGTGATTAATCTATTTTATTTACATCGCGAATCTTTGTCAGGCTATTCGAAAGCAATACAGACAAATACTAGGCCGAGATTGAACAGATTAAATCACGTCTCGTCGAAGGCTCTGTCTTCTATCAATCATTCGCCAATTCGGCAGCCATAGAACTTGTTATTACCAAATACCGCGTGTGGAAACCGGCAACGCTAAACTCTACTGCTTGCCAATGGGGCATCGACTATCAATTAGTCATCCTGACAGGCAATACGAAATGAGATGTTGCAAATAGTTATGGAGTCTAATCCAAGCAGCGGGTCACCCATGCATGCTGAAGGGAGTCGATAAGTCCTTTATTCCTTGCTGTCACATGTTCCTACTGATGGATTCACGTTATGATCGTATCGTTCTTTGATGTTTTTGCTGATTGATGAAGGACTTGTATAATAATTATTGTTTTGTGGATGATGCATTCGTGCTGTCACTAATGACTTTATAGATTAGTTGTGAACTACGGTCTCTCTTGTCTTCTTGTGTCCGGAATCTCTGTTACATTGCAGTTCTATGTATCTGCACAAAGTGGAATAATATATGAGTGAATATTGTGCCTTTGTCACATCGTATTTTTGTGTTATTCATCTTTTTTAGATACATGAATCGAATCCGCCGCCTATGGATCACCTAGTCCTTTGTGCAATAACTTTCTTAAAAGATGGATTATGTATCTTAACACTGCTGAGTAGACACATTGTGTTGAGCAGCGGCTTGTATACCGCATCTTTCTGTGCAATTCATATGAATAGTGCGTTACTTATACACCGCATGAAGATATCTCTCTAATGCACAGCCAAACTGATCTTAGAGGTGTATGAAACGCATGGTTAGAAATGGCACAACCTTTAATGCCATAGCTCTTATATTGTTTGATCCACTCACTTTGGTAGAATATGTTCCGTTCTATAAGAACCATGCCTTTCGCTGATGCGTTACCACCAAATCACGAAGGACAACTGGAACTGATCCCTTGAAACTGCTGATAAGAAGGAAATACCGCTTTGCGCATAAATTATGAGACAATGCATAAAGCATGAGTTACAAATTTTAGCTTCGGTAGAGCATACAGTAAGACCACATGTATATTTCAGTTAATGTTTGGCACTTGCTTTTGAACCAAATTATTTTAATTGGACAAGTAGCCCGATGGTATAAAACTGCAATACATTACAGCATATTGCCGAGTAATCCACGTGCTAATTGAATGCATCATGCGGTCATTACAATCTCATTTTCAGCCGAGGACGGGACCTTGCAAACTACTGATCTCACTGTCGTATTTATTAGAGTCTTAACTAAAATGGTATTTAGGTCTCTCTAGCATAAGCACTCAGTACTACACCTCTCCTTCCCCCGCCCCCTTCCGACTTTGGACAAAAATTAAGTATATACGAATGATCCCATATATGATGATCACGCTACTCTGATGGAAATCATTGTGAATTGTTCAGAAGCTCGCAATGCTTTAACCCTTATCTACAAAAAATCATTCACACAACAGTGGGGGTGATAATACCAGAACTTTCTGGAAGTTGATTGCATTTCGATTGGCATTGGGAATTCTATCGATCGGAGTGATATCTCCCAGGCGCCAGTCTACAGTATAGAAATTAGTATATTTGCAGAAACTAATTTTAAACAGCAGTATGTCTTGTAAAATGTTCGAAAATCAATACAAATGTTCGGTACCACGGCAAGATATATTGTATATAAGCTTTGTCAGGTCCGTTATGATCGATTGATTGTTTTCATACTCAGGAATACGGCGATAATTAAGATCAAGATAGCGATGTAAACCATACGTTTATACTCATATGAGAATGCGGCGTCAATTAGGAAACGATGTACAGAATTGTGACTGACACAAAAAGAGACAAGTAACACCAATCACCAAAATATCAATCTACCGAGTTTTACTTTCATTGGACCTAATCGAGTAGTAGATTCTGAAGGATGGGCCAACAATTGTCAGAACTATGTGGATATCTACATCGAACACAATGAATTTGAAACCGTTGCGTCGGTATTAGATAAACATCCATCATATCAGAATTTGATTTTCAAAAACAGGGTTTTTCTTTTGTATGAATACTTGCGGCACTAATATGCATGTTTGCAATCGCTCTTGCACCAAATAATGCCCACGGGTAGGTTGTTATGGGTGCCGACGGTTAGGTTGTTATGGGTGTTGACGGATAGGTTGTCAAGGCTACCGACGGGTAGGTTGCTATGGGTGTCGACGGGTAGGGTACTGGGGATGCCGACGGGTTGGTTGTTGAGGTACCGACGGGTAGGTTGTTATCAGCGCTAATTTTAGGTTGTTATGGGTGCCAACCGGTAGGTTGCTATGGGTGCCGACGGGTAGGTTGTTAAGGGTGCCAACAGATAAGTTGTTACTGACTCAAACAGAGCACTGGGTACCATGGACTACTGATCATCTGACAGATTACACAGACGAGATGCAATAATGAAGTCGAAATATATTGGGAAATATAAACTAAGGCATTACTACTCTTGTATGAAACTTTATGGTTCTCATATCAGTACGATTCCACGACCATCCTCGGTCATTGAGTTTGTATCGTACCAATGTATTGATTTAGTTCACAGCTATTTAGTCATAATTACCTCAGCTTTCTTTGATAATGGAGTGACCTCTGAATAAACTTAATAGTCTTGGCGGGATCATTAATCACTACTCCCGAGCTATTTCTGTCTTGGCGGGATCATTAATCACTACTCCCGAGCTATTTCTGTCTTGGCGGGATCATTAATCACAACTCCCGAGCTATTTCTGTCTTGGCGGGATCATTAATCACTACTCCCGAGCTATTTCTGTCTTGGCGGGATCATTAATCACTACTCCCGAGCTATTTCTGTCCTCGACAACTTCAGTGCATGTACAATTATTCGAATTCGTCGAGGATAATTACATGCAGGCTAAAATGAAAAGCTAATTTGGCAATTACTTTAGCTTTTCTATTGCTCTTTAAAAAGCCGTTTAACTAACGAAAACTAATTAACAGCGTGGTATTGACCCCTGGGCGTTATCTTTGTAACTCATTCCACGTTAAGGTGATGCATGATTTGACCAAATTCAGGGAAAGATATGAAGAATTTTCCACTCAATTGTTATCAGGGACAGGATATCTTAGACACGAAGGAGAAACGCTGTCATTGGTGGGCAGTCGCTGCGGGGATCATTGGGTTACTGAGCGGAAGTAATTCACGGTATCTCATAATTGATTTTAACGGATACTAGAGCTGCAGAATTAAGCTATCCGCTAATTTCATATAGCGGCACGTGATAAATGATAATAATTACAATTATGAGTCCAGAAATATTACCTTGAAACATATTTTACGTTATTACATCCCCGGATATATATACATATATATATATATATATATATATATATATATATATATATAAGAGATATAGAGATATATATATATATATATAGATATATATATATAGAGAGATATATATATATATATATAGAGATAGATATAGATATCTATCTCTATAGAGATATAGAGATATCTCTATAGAGAGAGTATGTATATATCTCTGTCAGATCTCTCTCTCTATAGAGAGATCTCTATCTCTCTCTCTCTCTCTATCTCTCTCTCTATATATATATATATATATATCTATCTCCGGGGATATAAAATCTCTACATATATCTCTATCTCTATCTAGGATATATATATCTCTCCCCTCTCTATCTATATATATCTCTATATCTCTATATCTCTATCTATATAGAATAGAGAGCTATATATCTCTCTCTCTTTTATATCTATATCTTTGTATATCTCTCTCTATATATATCTATATCTCTCTCTCTATATCTATATATATATATATATATATATATATATATTAGTGAACTTTCCTTACGTCATATAATGACACATTTAACAATGACAGTAGGATGGGCAAATAAGTATTTGTTCTTGAAAATCACAATAAAAACTGTGTCATTCATTGTTACTGGACCTCATATGGAATACAATTCTGACTAGGTTATTTTGCAAAATGGTTGAATTAGGCTGGTTCGGTCCGTTATTCCACAATGTGCAAAATATCCCCCATGGTGGTACGACCTATGTAGCTTGTGTTACGTTAATTTGATAGAAGTGCTTGGAAATGAACTTATTTTTAATCATTCGTACCAGTAGAGCGTACTTGACAAATCAAATTAGTTTTCAGGTTAAAACTGTAATTCATGATAGCAACAACGATAGCAGAACATTTACCATAAGCATGTTCTTCTGTAAATGTAATTCATTCATTGCAGAACAATTTAAAGTAATTTCATCTGGCCACAATGATTTTAAACTGAATTCCGTGTATTGTCCGTCATATTTTTCCCTTGGCTATTCGGTGTAACTGTGATATATAAGGGTTATTGATAAGATAATCTCATAATGTCTAATTATACAGATATAAATTGAGCTGTGTTCATGACGAGGGATTACATAATGATAGGGCAATGACATTACATGACCTTGCTGTATCAGTACATTTGATCGAGCTGCCAACCACAACTATTGTAATTACTGTAACGGCTAGCTCCATGGATATATAATGCAGTACGACATTAACAGCACATGCTTTTGTTATTATTCCTCGTGCGGCGAATCGCTATTCATCATAAATAATCAATAATCACCTTTAGGAATAAACATTTACATTGTAAGAGGGTGTGGTTTTTGACTCTTTTGGTTAGAAATCCGGGGAGATCATCACAGTTTCATTACACGTGTTGCTCACCATATTTATCGGCCATGATAAAATGTACGGGCTGCAAATTGATTGACGTATAATAGCAATCAGTTTGCATTCATCGGGGCGAGACATTTATTATCACGTTAGTGAGATATATGAATGAATTTGTGTAGCTCTCTATCAGTATGTCGCTCCACGGGGATGCTCACATCCTTAGTAGACACAGCAATTAAACCTACGTCGCTGATAGAATATATAATTTAACATGCTGTTCACGATGCCTTCTAATAATCATTTACCCGCTGTGATTACTGTAATGTGGAGCAGTTGATTATATATGGTCGGTTCGTGTGACAGCAAACCGTGGCTACACTGTACATAAAGCACATGTGTCCTCCTTAACGAGTGTCATCAAGCGATAGATGGCAATACGTTATGAAGCGTACCTCCTCTCGGCTAATATGAACATTGACGCGTCATGTGCCTGTGTACTAATGGAGGATCATTTGGGACCCATCAATATGCTCTCTTCTGATTCATGTGGCGGCATACGAGAGGAAGCGCCGAGCAGTCTTGGAGCCAAGAACTACTCGCTGCTTAAATATATTCAGTATGCAGCAGTATAACTGATACATGGCAGAACGAGACAGTTAGTCATTAGCAGGCCATTTACATCATGATCAGAGAGATGGTAAGGGCTAAGGCACTACCACTGACATGCATCGGGAACATGTTGGTTCAGAATTTTTCTGTTTTGTAGGATGCCATAGTAGATGCCATAGTAGATCTGTCATCGCTCTAATAAAAAAATAAACCGCGTCCATTTTGTGCGGCATGCTGTAATGGACGAGCCTGGCCGGTTCAATTTGTATTGCAAAACACCTTGGACAGGAGTAATTCGTAACGTTGGCAGTGACTGGGAAGCATTGCAAGTGACTGCTTTGTTTTAGGACGCATTCTTATTGGCAATAATTCCACAAATCGGCTACGATGTAATCATTGCTGGGGCCCAATTAGATATTAATAAAGCACCCCCCCCCCCACCATACACACACACACACACACACACACACACACACACACACACACACACACACACACACACACACACACACTACACACACACACACATACACACACACACATACACACATTTACACACCACACACACACATACACACACACATACACACACATATATATATATATATATATATATATATATATATATATATATGATATATTTATATATCAATATATATGTATATATATATATATATAAAATGTATATATATATATATATATGCATATTATATATATATATATATATATATATATATATATATATGTATTTGAATGTATGTGTATATGTTTATGTATATATATACTATACATGTTTATATGTACATGTTGTATGTGCGTGTATAAGTGTGTGTGTGTGCGTGTGCGTGTGCTATTAATTGATCCAAATGGGAATCTGGCGCATAAGGCGCTAGCATTGACGATAGCACAGCTGATAGATGTGCATCACTGTTATCATCTTTGAACATGCTATCGTAACTATGATTCTAGAACCACGGCACAATCTTTGTCTTGAAATGCTTCATTGTGTCGATTCAATCATTTAAATTTCCATTTTATAACCTGGGTTATTTCACGTTTGTTGATCTTAGTCGGATGAATATGCCACAAAACATGCTTGCAATAACAGCATGATACATTCAATACGCCGTTCATAGATGATGTGAGTAATTCTTTTATGGCTGTCGTCTTTAATTAGTATAGTATGCATAATAATGTACCGCACCAGTCAATCATCTAATTGTAGAATCGCACAAGCGATGTCAGCAGTCAACCATACCCTCTGTCACTGCACTCGAGCTACTGTAAGGCAGTGTTGTCTTGTTCCATATCGTTAGGACATTTACCAGTTGAGACAGAGCCATATAATCCGATTCTTTATGACTATTCTGTGACGCGAGCAATAAGATCTTGTATCAGAGGGCGCTCTCGCAGCCAGGAACGATACAACATAATAAGGCTGCACATGGCCATTTAGTCTCCCATCAAGTTAAGCGCGGCCAGCTACGCGGAGAATTGCTTTCACTCATGAGTTCATAGTGTATTAAAACATCCTTGTCCGCGGGCAAAAAATCGGCAATTGATTAGGTCTCTCCATATTTTTCCAAGTGGATAAGAGTGAAACGACTCATTGGGACGTTGCATGATTTATTAGCAGAACGAGTTCTAGGACGTCGCACGGTTCATAAGCAGGACGTGTTCTTGGACGACGCACGATCGCACGTGTTCATAACGCAGATTTATTAGCAGTGTTCTTAGACGACGCACGATTTATTAGCAGGACGTGTTCTGGGACGACGCACGAAGGACGTGTTCCGGGACGTCGATTTATTAGCAAGACGTGTTCCGGGAGTCACACGATTTATTCTCGCATGATTTATTAGCAAGACGTGTTCCGGGACGTCACACGATTTATAAGAAGGACGTGTTCCGGGACGTCGCATGATTTATTAGCAAGACGTGTTCCGGTTTCCATTGAACAGCCAGTGAGTCTTTATATTTGTTGCACAAAAACAGCCAACTGAGTAGATGTTTATTAGATCAATGGCAGCCAAGAAGGAGGAATGTTACTGCACAAATTGATGACACAGACATACTACCAGGGCTTAAATTGATGACACAGACACACTACTAGGGCTTAACCGCCATGGACGCATGGAAAGGTGGTGTAAGGCTCGAGGTCAGCAACAATCGGAAGGGATATTGAGTAGGGATTGTGAACGAACATTTCATGGAGTCACTTGGTACCAAAGTGCCAATATATCATTGTCACTTGCTGCCCCACTGGTGTACATGTTTAGGTGTTGATATACTCAACGGCGCTTCGTTCTCAAGGATCGCGTTAAGCATCACTTGGTATAAGTCTTGCCACACCATGTGCCTATATATCACACACGCTTTTGTTGCAAGCATTAATTCCCGATACCATGTTTTCGATGGTGTTTTTTTATTATATCTTTTATGGATAATCCCTGTTGGGTCCTTCTCCTCCCAATGTGTGCACGCAAGCTTATCAAAAGACTACCTGGGCCCTGAGGTTACTGTAGTTCTCTGTTCTGATTTCAGACTTAGGTCAACGATAGCAACAAATAAATCAGAGCACCGCCATTTGTAAAGATGCCGTCATGCATCAATCGAAAGAAATATATTTTGCCACATTAAACTTGCGCGTTTTGCTGCATAGTTTAAAATTCACATTCACTTTTGCTGCATGTACTGTCACTGGCGTGGTTATAGAGGTCAGGAACAAACAGAGTGGTCGGTATCTTAGGGCACTGACTCTCCTTCGACAACATATTTATTTATGAACATTAATATCGTTCTGTGTTTACATCTAAAACATAGCATCTGCTGACAAACACAACAATGAGGTGATCATCAGTAAAGCCCAGTCCCCATTTGTGAAAAAACGAATTGTGCACTAATTCCACTGGTTGTATTGATATATAGTATGTATGATTGGTATCAAGATTGTATCACATTACGCTGATCTGTCCGGCGCTTATACATACAAGAGTTACTAGGCCACGCTCAGATTAAGCACAGGATATGTGGCGTGCTGTGATTGGTTGGCGGATATCACTACAAAGGACAAGCTAATTTGGCCGTCGGTGACGATCGGGGCAGTATTTTCGAAGCAAAAGTTCTTCATATGTCGGTTTGCTTTATTGCATTGCCACAATTTAGACGGAAATGGTCTCTGTGTTTATCGATCATTCGCCAGTATCAGGGCATTAGAAAGGGAATGATCATCTGCGCATTTGCATAGGCATGCATCAGACGCACATTGGTTTCTGAGTTATCCAGTTCGAACGCTACTGTTAGATTTCAGTTCAGGTGAAGTCAACAATCATATAATTAAATTATTTGATTAACAGAATATGGAATGTGGCAAAAAAGCGAAACATTCGACCTCTGGCGTGCTGAGATAGAAGTACACATGATTACCTTTGGAAATGAAGACAACGCTCACCTTTTTTAAAGGAGTTGTTTTTTCAGCTGGCGCCATATATAGCGGGTTTCTGCCTTCCGGTCATCTTATGTAAGTGGCTGACTCTAAGGTATTGCAGGCCAACACTTATTACTGTTTAAGGTGACTCTAACGGGGCCATGTATTGACTACCGCTGCCAGCTACCAGCAATCATTACATCCAGATAAAACTTACCCGCAATCATTGGTAGCACTGAGTCACTTTTATATAAAACTATCGCTTAATCACTCGATGCGCTAAACATTAAGGTGGCTCACCATACATTGCTTGATAATACCCATGTCACCAGTTTTATCGGCACAATTGATCTATGGCACCATAATGCATATGTCTCTGCATAAACAAATTGGTTCGGACATTACGACACTAACATATGTTCAGACATTAATATGAAGGGTTGATATGACATAACCTATTTAGGTCATGTAATACTTGCATTCACGGATGCATGTATGCATTAATGTATGCATATGCGTATACCATAAATTTGGAGCCAGATGTAATAGTATATCTAGCGACGGAATTCAATGTATTACCTGGCTGTATCAACCTAGCCAACAACTTTATGACAAGGCTGGGCAGCTTAAAGTCAATGCAATCTTCTGTGACCAAGTCAACACGAGTCTAACGTTTGCTACAGATTTTTTTTATCTATCATTTACAGACAGACTGAATAAGAGAGAAGCGTTCTAGTTGGTCCAATTAGTTTGTTGTACGCTACTGCTTCATTTGGTGTGTCAGCCTCGGTTTGAAATGTAATTATTCTTTGCTCTGTTATAATTGGCTTACAACATTTCATCGATGAAATTAGTCCCTTGCTTGATATGACACGAAACTTTACCCGACATATTATTGCTAGTGAAAAATGAAGGACATAACCAAACCGGTATCATTTGGGAGGACCTCGTCGCATATCTTTGAATAGGATAGCTTGTTATGTAGATCAATCTTCGAGCTTATCATTGCATGAATTCATGTAGCGTAAATCTGTCAATTTATCAAGGACAAGTACAAGCACGCTCATCTGTGTTGAACACTGTTTGCAGAAGGACTATTACCGACTTTGCAAGGTAAAAAAAACCCTTACCCTATATTTTACAGCACACTGCCAAAGGCAATGGCCTGCATGAATGCCAAGCCAGACCCGCACGCTATGTTAACATAAAAAAAACATTATCGACAATAGTTGTAAGGAATGTGAGACAATAATACGCGGCGCCAAACATTGTCAAATGTGTTCTTCACAGCCGCAGGATGTGCACACTGGAAAAGGATCTGGTATGATTTCAATATAATTTATCACCTGTGGTGTTTCACGCTTATCTGGTTATGATGTGCCGTGCAATATTGTTTAAGGTAACAGCTCAAGAAAAGCAGACCTCGAGCTATACCTGCTAGTCCACTCACAGCGGAGATTCAAATGCTTGATTAGATGGCCAAATATTATAGATATGGTTTTTGTTTTCATTTATGCATGACAGATTTTTATAATTTACTCTATATATGCTTCTATGCGTGGTCATACGAAGATGGGGCATTTATCAAAGTCAGTGATATAAATAATATTACCGATGAGCCTTTGGAGGCAGGCATAACCATTTAACAACAGATTGAATCAGTGTTATAGGGAAACTGTAAGTCAACATTACACAATTAGTAATAAGTAGAGTATTCTCGCGTTCGTATATTTCATGCTGCTACATTCTTATTTTCTGTATCCGCTTCTCATTTTTCATTCGGCAAGAACAATTAACTAATATCCACAAAATCGCACGAGTTGATAATTGATTGCACCCTGCGGAACCAGAATAAAGAGGGTTGATCATTGACTGCTACCCAGGGAACCAGAACAAAGGGTTGATCATTAACTGCTACCTAGGGAACCAGAACAAAGAGTTGATCATTGACCGCACTACCTAGGGAACCAGAACAATGAGTTGATCATTGACTGCACCCTAGGGAGCCAGAACAATGAGTTTATCATTGACTGCACCCTGCGGAACCAGAACAATGAGTTGATCATTGACTTGCACCCTGCGGAACCAGAACAATGAGTTGATCATTGACTGCACCCTAGGGAACCAGAGCAATGAGTTGATCATTGACTGCACCCTAGGGAACCAAAACAATGAGTTGACCATTGGCTGCACCCTAGGGAACCAGAACAAAGAGTTAATCATTGACTGCTACCTAGGGAACCAGAACAAAGAGTTAATCATTGACTGCACCCTAGGGTCAAAACAATGAGTTGACCATTGATTGCACCATAGGGAACCAGAACAAAGAGTTAATCATTGACTGCTACCTAGGGAACCAGCACAATGAGTTGACCATTGACTGCACCCTAGGGAACCAGAGCAATGAGTTGATCATTAACTGCTACCTAGGGAACCAGAACAATGAGTTGATTATTGATTGCACCTTAGGAAACCAGAACAATGAGCTGATCATTGAATGCACCATAGGGAACCAGAACAATGAGTTGATCATTGACTGCACCCCAGGGAACCAGCACAAAGAGTTAATCATTGACTGCACCTAGGGAACCAAAGCAATGAGTTGACCATTGACTGCACCCTAGGGAACCAGAACAAAGAGTTAATCATTGACTGCACCCTAGGGAACCAGAACAAAGAGTTGATCATTGAATGCACCATAGGGAACCAGAACAATGAGTTGATCATTGACTGCACCTAAGGGAACCAGAACAATGAGTTGATCATTGACTGCACCCTAGGGAACCAGCACAATGAGTTGATCATTGACTGCACCCTGGGGAACCAGAACAATGAGTTGATCCTTGACTGCACCCTGCAGAACCAGAGCAATGAACATTCATACTTAAAGGTCTAATAATAATTTATTTACCTAGTTAGTAGCGAATCAACAATTGAAGGTTCAAAAGCTCATGGTGAATAGCATTATATAATGTGTGAATCTCATATGCACTCATTCCTCCTGGTTCTGTCGAGTAGGGGACCAAATCAATTATAAATCCAACGGTCTCATGCCATTGCCAGTTAAAACTTTGCCTATAATTTAGGAGCAAATTAGCGGGCAAATATTCCTCCTGCAATGTTGAGGGAAATAGATTTGGCATATTGGCTCTCCATGCTTTGACCCATCCTCTAAATAACCACAACCCACACCGTGGATAGTGGCACCTAGCCCTTAAACCACTGCAACCACCTACAAATGATGCCAGGGTATAGACTGTTACTCCCCTATTGGCTGATTCTCGGAAATTCAAACAGACACCCGTTGTTGAACGCTCTTCAAACCGGATCTTAGCCCCAAAAGCAAGGGGTGAGGGGAAAGAATAACCACGAGAAGAAATGGGAATGTGAAGAGAGTTGATGCAAACATCGTCTCCTTCTGAGTATATTTACTCAGACACACTGCAGCTACCGCATAGCTGTATAATTACCTATACTGCTGTCCCTATCAGTCTATATACCCCAGCCATTGGCTGATATATTACCTATCGATCCTTGTTGATGCGTTGAAGCAGTATGATAAGGGGATATTTAAGCATTACTGTTCGGTCCGGGCAGTAGGAAGTGTCGATAAGAACGTTAAGTTGAAGGATATGCATCTTCACCCCACAAAGCAAGTACAAATCTCCCTTGCATGACCTCGAGTAAAGTTCACTCAAGAGAGCTAGTTGATTGAACTAATGCGTCTACATAAGCCGTATATCCATTGTAATTCAGGCCTCAGAATTTTAGATTTGCTTCATCTAGCGTTTAACACGTATCGACAGAAGCGTTTGAGATTGAGGCAGGTGATAACTAGACTAGCGACTCTGTATCATATTGACCATCTCGACATAGCAACAATTACCGATCAGCGTTTACTTCTTCTCATGCTGCGAGTATAAATAGCTTCATAAGCTTATGTAAAGATACACACATATGTGCATGTATTTGTATGTAAGTAATTAGTTGTTATCTCTGGAATATTGCCGAGCAGCGATGTAGTTGACATCTTTCATTGTGATTTGACAATTTAATCAGCCGAACTCGACAATAATTATTATCGATAGATACTTTGTACACAAATGGACTTTTATGAAAATGATCATGTATTTAAGCAAATTGAACATCTATCCCTACGAATAACGTCTTAGAATGAAGTTACTTATAGCACCTGATTTAATCTATTTATTAGAAACCATCAGATTCCACAAGAAAGAAACGCTGTAAGATACATTGCATAGAACAGTCACAGACAAACGCTCCATAGACAATTAAGTAAGATATTCCTTCTCGAACTTATTATCACGATGTCAAATTGCATTACATAGCATGAAACACATATTACTTCTGTTGTGCAATAGACTGACACAAAGTTCCCTATATTGTGACATCATTTTACCCTTATCGGTATTCACAGATTTGTTTATATAAGATGCTAAGAATATGTGAACTATGACAAAAAGACAGGAGTAAAGCAATTTCAAATGTTCTGGTTCTGTGTGGCTAGAATGTGTCTCACAGTTGTAGAGGATTGTTCATAGATAGTCTGTTGCGGCAGAAATCTTTCCAATTTTCCCAAGCTCTATTTTGCAGGGTTGCCTACTTCCTAATGTATTCGTCCATCATCAGTTTTCCTGGAATTTTCTTTGATAGTATATACTTGCCCAATGTCATAGAGCTGTCACCTACTAGATATGCTCCAAGACCTCTTCATTTGTTTTCTCTTCGATCCAACGAAAAAATAGATACAGTTAATCTCTTCATAGTAGAAATACATAGAACACTAAAATAGACTGCACAGAAATAGAAATTGCTTTCTATATTGTGTGATATTTGCCATCACTTACCATCGTACATGTCAACCTCAACCTGATCGAGCGAATTCCCCGCCAAGTCACTCTGTCCTTGCTCGGATGCAAGCAATAACTTCGACACCTTAGAAACTTGGATCATTTGATCAGGTCGCCAGTAATACTCCCGGTGGATGCGGATGTCATGTTCATTGTCTTTGAGATCGGCGCTATGTGACAATCTGCTTTCTGAGCCCAGTTGATTGCAGTAATTCAGGATGTGTTGCCCCAAATTTATACTGCGATCTCTCAACAGATCTGATCCTCTGATGTGTCACAAAACAGCTGTAGTTGGAGCTCGAAAATACGTAAGCTTTGTCATGAACTACACCTGCGACGTTTAGCGTTCTGATGAGTCCGTCAATTGCGTGAAATGCATCCTTGTTTTAAAAACTGGAACTAGGTTTCCTCTTTGCAAGGGGTGACCTCATTTGGGCTTTTCCACCAATCAATTTTTTTTTGACACCTAATACTTTCCGCTTTAGATATTATGAGAAGCGCACGATGTCTTCCGTCAAAAGTAGCATTTTTCACCTGATTACGATTGTTGTCTCTCGAGACGTTCGCGGAACTATTATCTTTCCAGTTGAGTTCACACAATCTTGCAAACTCTGTCGCAGTTGCGAGCATCTTTTTATTACCTTCAATTATAGCCTTCCCTTCCACAATTTGTTTAACAGCGGTTGTGGGATTAGCCGCATTAAAGCGCACGACTTTGCACGTGTTTGTCACCTCGCAATAGCCAGCTTTGGCCTTCACAGCTGCAATGCTTTCCCAGAATATATCAGGATCAATGGAACTTGTGAGGGGGCGTCTGATACTGTGTGTTTGTGCCTGAAGTTTCAACAGCAGCTTTCCCAACCTCCGTAGGGTCTGTCGTCTATCGTTATGCTGGTCCATGTCGTGACCTTTGCAATGAAATTCTCTTTGACCGATGTCAAGAATCAATTCGTCATTTCTGACAGCTCTTGCGATGTTGTCATCAATCAATCCTAATAAAAATGCATATAGCTGGGTCGTGACCCCCTTTGGTGCAGGGAGCAAGAGTTTGCTACTGAGAGTTGGACGACCCTTTAGGACAGACCCTCTGCCGCTGGGCATTTATGCTTTCATAAGTTCGTTCTGATGAGGTAGATCAAGCAGTCTTTACATAGAGTATATCAATTTGCGAGTTTCAACCTTTTTAGCCCCGAGAATCATTATCTATAACATACTCAATTACTTGAGGCTCGTCTTTGCGTAGAATAACAAGATGCCTTGGGACCTTTCCTTGTGGTTTGTCAAAAAACAGGCAATAGAACTCCTCGTTCTACGACCGCTTGCTGTCTGTCGTTTGAATTGAGATAGCACTACTTGAATCGTTGAGTTCGTTAGTGCAACAATTGGTATCCGTAGAAGAAAATGGCATTTCCATGGTTGCTCGCTCTCCCAAACACGTGGCTGTCAAGGAGGTTTGGCCTAGAGTATTCAAACATCTTGTTGGTAACAATAAAACAGGTATTGGTATAACGGGTTTGTCATGGCGTCCCTTACAACCATGTGGAATTCTCTGAAAAATTCGGAGCCGAGGAAACCTCGACCGATCATGTCTTTAAGAGAAGCTGACCGCGACAATCCCATGTGCTTTTGTTGATTTCATGGTATTGTCGCCTGATGACGGCGTTGTATTTCATGCAATGTCATAATCCCCACATAGCTAAGCGAAGCTATGCACTCTATGCTCGAGATATTGGCATGTCCCTGGCAAGCCAACACACGTATAAGTTCAGCCCCCTTTAAAAGGTTGTTGACAATCTTATATCACCTGGCTGTGCATGGCCAAAAGAACCGAACAGCGTTAAATTTGAAATCAACAACAGCAACAACAATATATCACCATCTACAGCGCGGACATTAAAGATCGGGAATAGCTATCGGCGCGGACGCTTTAAGAGGCGAACTGTTTTTGATAGGTCTTCCCGGGCAATTTATCAAGATGATATTGATTTCATTATGTAGTTGTTACTTTCACTATTTTTAAGCCTGTCTCGGACGTGTTTTGGCATCGGAAAGGCTCTGGGAATCGATCACCTCAGAGCCACTCGAAGTGAACCCTCGTAGCAAATCTATAAACTCTGTGGTTTAATTATCAACGTTTCGTCATCACAGCCGCCAAGGACTTGATAGAGCTGCTCTCCCGACGCTAATAACACAAAATTAATTTACATAAAATCATAATGATGAAATCACTAGCTACTATGATAACGCAGACAGAGTCTGTGTTTTGTAGATACAAACATGAAGCTTTCCTCGACACTGTCAGCACAAAATATAATGATACACACAGATAAAACCTACGGACGTCACTCAGCGTAAGCTACAGTGAGAAACACAGATAAAACCCACGGACGACACTCATCGCCAGCTAGAGTGAGAAACACAGATAAGACCACACTGACGTCACTCAACACTCGCTACAAAGATGAACGCATAAAACGCAACACTGCTGACATCATAAAAACAACATGCACAATGTACAATTGTTGAAACCACTCAATAATTGCCAGACGTACCTGCATAAGTTGTCCAAGATTTCTGGTGAGGTGTAGTTGAGGGAGCGTAAGCTGGCGAAACACTCAAACATCGCCCTTGTATCAAACGTCGATTCACCCAGCCCAACATAAGCTTCATATGAAAAGCCACACATAAACAGAATAACAGTGTAAAAACAACGGCCCACGTAGCAAGTCGCTCCTTTGCGCTGTTTGTGAATATGTTGTTAATTGATAACTCCAAGAACGACATGATTTTTTGTCGTTACAGTTATATTGTTATCTAACAGAATTATTTACCTGCTACCACCGCAAGTACGATTTGCACTTTCATCATTCAGATGTTTATATGTGAATTAACTTCCAACACTGGAGTGATCAGCTATTTAGGCATCACAATCACCCGTCCTCTTGAGTAACCGTGTATCTTGGTACCCATTGCGGTGATGTAGTTGCTGAAAAGGTTTTTAATTTATGAGCTATTTCCCGAACATGAGAAAGTTGGCTACAGGTAAGAGGCACATAATCAATTAGTACCTACAGAGTATATGGTTTGAGTGTGAAGAGCTAAGCCCACTTTTATAGTGCGCACATATGACTGTGTATACGGTCTTTATACTGGGTATATGTACAATTCACATACAAAATGTTCTGGACGCAATTGGTATATTTTAGAGGCATTTTATAACCTACAGTAATATATGAGTGTGTTCTGTGTTCGTTGTTGCCTCTTTTAAGACTTACATCTGAGGGTTTATATGCATTAGAACATCTTGTTCTCTTTGACGTGCCCTTATAATTGTTTAATTGTTCCAAAATATCACATGGCAAATGCAGTAGAAATGTATGACTTGTAAGTCATTATCAAGCGGTGCTTTTGTGGAGCACAGGTTTGCTAATCTGTTTGTGGGCTGTGCAGGGTAATCAAACTTGTCAGAATTGGTGTGTGGGTGGCACAGACTAATCGACGAATCAGGCTACGTTTGTATGTTGTTAAGATTTATCGATAGGTCAGGCGATCTTTGTGGTTGATACAGGCTAATATACTTGCCAGGCTGTTTTTGTGGGTGGTACAGGCTAATATATGGGTCAGACCGTGTTTGTGGGTAGTACAGGCTAATATATGGGTCAGGCTGTTTTTGTGGGTGGCTCAGGCTAATATACGTACCAGGCTGTGTTTGTGGGTGGTATGGGCTATTATACGTGCCAGGCTGTGTTTGTGAGTGGTATGGTATAATATATGTGTCAGGCTGTGCTTGTCGGTGGCAAGGGCTAATCGACTAGAAAGGCTGCGTTTTGGTTGGTGCAGTCCAACAGACAAATCAGACTGACCTTGCATAAAGTATGGTCTAATGGACGGACCAGTCTGTGCTTGTGGGTGGTACAGACTAATATATGGATCAGACTGTGCTTGTGGGTGGTACGGAATAATATATGGATCAGACTGTGCTTGTGGGTGGTACAGACTAATATAATACATACATTCATACATACATACATCGCATTCGCCCTTATTAATTTGTGTATATATTGATGAATTGCTAATGCGCCTCTGTGAAGCTGATGTCGGATGTAACATGGGCCATCATTATATGGGTACTTTAATTCAATTCTGCAACAAGCCGGTAGCTAGTTTTCAATCTTCATTTCGTACAGCAAATGTACAGAAACATTATAAATTGCCAACGAACAGACGCACGACAACGATATAAGCAACATAGCTTGCGATAATGAATCTCTAATTGCAATAAGCTCCGTTCTGATCATGGCAATATTCCTATGGTCAGAATGTCATGGCGGCTTAACTTTAAGTCTTAAATGCAGTCACTATGCTTTAATGTATAACGGCGAATACGAACATTAGGCCGACCTTGAACAAATAACGTCGCGACGAAGTCTCTGTCTTCCCCCAGTCTTTTACCGAATCAGCAGCCACGGAACTGGTTATAACCAAGTGCCATATGTGGAAACCGACAGCACTCAAATCTACTGCTTGCAAATAGGGCCGTCAATTATCCATCAGTTATCCTGAGAGGCAATACAAAATGAGGTGCTGCAAATACATATTGAGTCTGATCCAAGAAATTGCTTAACGATGCGTACTGAAAGGATAAGATAAGTACTTTATTTTTAGCTGTCACATAAACGGGCTGATGTGTTCTACATTGACTTCATGTTGTTGTCTTTCTATGAGTTATTTCCGATTGATGAAGGGCGTATACACTAATGACTTTATAGATCTGCTGACTCTTCATCTTTGTGCCACCGAACTACAATCTACACACACGGTCTTTCTTGTATTCCAGTGTCTTAAATTTTCGTGTCTCACAGTTAAATGTCTCCGCACATCCGTGACAACTGCGCCTTTAGAGAAGAAATATCAAGATTCAGAAATAACACACCAAGTCTTTCATGTCCACTGTTTGGCAGATATTTGGATTCAGCTAAGGTGCTATTTCAACCTTATTTGATTGTAGGAATTCAGGATAGATTGGATCACTTAATTCTACAAAAAGGCAAGCAGTGTCTTCGCCACCTGTGTTATTGCATACCATCTTTTTCTATGTTATTCTTGTGTTATTCATGTTTAAAGTATATAACGCCACAGTGCTGCCTATGGATATTGTAGTCTTTCAGTGCATTAACTTACCTAAGAGATGGATACTGCCTCTAAACACTGCTTATGAATATATTGATTGTGGTGAACAGTCGCTGGTTCATCGCATCATCCTTTGCTATGCCCGTGAATAGTGCATAACTTATACTCATCAAGATATCTCCAAAATACACAGTCAAGAGGCTCTGAGAATTGTAAGAAATACATCGTTGGAAATGGCGCAACCTTTGATGCCTTAGCTCTTATTTTATTTAATCCACACGCCTTACGCTGATGCGTTACCACCAAATCCCACAGGACGACTGGAACTGATCCTTTGATACTGCTGATAAGATGGAAATGATTCCACTCTGTGTATTGAATATGAGACGACGCATAGAGCATGAGTTATAAATATGATGGATATTAATATGTGATCAAAGAATATACAAAGTTTGAACGATTATAGCTTCAGAAGAACATACAGTAAGATCACATGCATATTTCAGTTTATTTTTGACACTTGTTTTTTCGCACCAATAATATAAATTGGAAAAATAGCCTCATGGTAAAACACTACAATACGTCACTGTATATGGCCAAGTTAATCCTCTCGCAAATTGAAGGTATTTTGCGGTAATTATAATCTCACTTTCAGCCGGAAATGGGAACTGGCAAACTACTGATCTGATTGAATGACCGCCGTATTCCTTGAAGTCTGAACCAAAATGGTTTTTTGGTAACTACTTACCAGCACATGCATGCAGTACTCCCCCTCACCTCCCTCCATCCTTTTCCGACAAAGAACAGATTTGCGTATATACGAATGGTTTCATTTGTGTATGCCCCATATGTGATAATTATGCTACTCTGATAGCAATTATTTTGAATTTCTCGTAAGTAGCTACGCAAATCATCATCAGACGTTTGCAATGCTTCAAACCTTATCTACAAACAATCATTCGCATAACAGCAGCGGTGATAATGCCTGACCTTGCAGGAAGCTGATTGCATTTTGATTGTCACTGAAGATTCTATCAACCGGAGTGATATTTCACAGACGCCAATCTACAGTATGGAAATCAGAATTTTTGCAGAAACTTCTTATAGGTTTTTCTTATGTTACCTTATTGCAGACACACTTAAGCTGAATAAAATGACACGAAATCAAATCTGCGAAAGTTCAACCACTGTATGTCTGGTAAAGCCGCGGTGAAATTACTCGAAATCAATACAAATGCTTGCAAAACACGGCAAGATATATCTTATACGCTTTGCCAGGTCTGTTAAATCTGATTGTTTCTTTACCTAGTCAGGAATATGGCGATATTCAAATTCAATATAACGATGTAAACCACACGTTTATGCTCATTAGAAAATGCGGCGTCAATCAAAGACTCAACTTCGAAATGTTGATAATTGCGACTTATCTAAAAACAAACTCGTAACATCAATTATAAAAGATCTATCTAACTTTTTAGGACCTAACTTCATAGTAGATTCTGAGGGATGGGCTAGTAATTGTCAGAACTATCTACATAGACCACAATAAATATAAAGCCGCTGCGTCGAATATTAAGTAAGCATCGAATTCTTTCTATCTATCATATCATAATTTGTTTCGTTGTAAATAGATTAGGCTGCTGCGGGTACCGAAGGATAGGTTGTTATAGGTGCGGCTGGGTAGGTTGTTATGGGTGCCGACGGGTAGGTTGTTATAGGTGCCGCTGGGTAGTTTGATACGGGTGCCGACGGGTAGGTTGTTATGGGTGCAGACGGGTAGGTAGTTATGGGTGCCGACGGGTAGGTTTGTTATAGGTGCCGCTTGGTAGTTTGTTATGGGTGCCGACGGGTAGGTTGTTATGGGTGCCGACGGGTAGGTTGTTGTGGGTGCCGACGGGTAGGTTGTTATGGGTGCCGACGGCAAGGTTGTTACTGACTCACACAGAGCGCAATGTACCATGGACTACTGATCACCCGACATGTTGATGCATTTAGTAAGTCGTAATTTATTGGGAAACATAATCCCAGGTATTATTACTCATGTATAAAACTCTATAGTTCTCACACCCAGCATATAGGTAGGAGTCCACGCCAACCCTCGCTTATTTCACTTTGTTTCTTTCTATGTATTCATTTAGTTTACCAACTATTTGGTTATAATTACACCGTTTTACACATCTGAGTTTGTAAAACAACTTCATGATTGAGTCCTTGTCCTAGCGGGATCATTTAAAAAAAACATTATCATCGACCACTTTAGCACATGTACTATTCTTCAATGATAATTACACACAGGTTAAAATAAAAATCTAATTTGGCATTTGTTTAGGCTTTTCTGTTTCTCTCAAACTGGCCGTTAAACAAAGGACGGATTAACAGCGATGTATTGGCGTCTGGGCTATGCGTTATCTTTGCAATACATTCAACTCATTCTTCGTGATGTGATGTATGATTTGACTAAATTCAAGGAAGATATGATAGATTTTCCACTCAATTGCTATCAGGAACAGAATATCTTACTTCTGTTGCAAGACACGAAGGATAGAACGGTCGTTGGTGGGCAGTCGCTGAACGGATCATTCGGTTACTGCGGGGAAGTAACACATGGTATCTTATAATTGTTTTAGCCGATACTGAAGCTGAATGATTATGATACCCTCTAATTTAATATTGAGCAAATGATATATATCTTACAAACAAGGAAGGGAGGGAGTTTATTTCATCCATTAATCAGCATCTAGAAATGTGCGCAGTTATCTGGCGTAAATTTCGACTGACTGAGTGCTTCGCCCTCACCCTGTCGCGTCGTATTAATCACTGATAATAGTTAGAAACAACATGCCA
The DNA here is from genome assembly GCA_034190875.2 of Urechis unicinctus. Taxonomy (NCBI): domain Eukaryota; kingdom Metazoa; phylum Annelida; class Polychaeta; order Xenopneusta; family Urechidae; genus Urechis; species Urechis unicinctus. The sequence goes on from CM067349.1 coordinate 67,500,340, forward strand.
AAATCGGATACGCTGTCGACGCTTGGAACAATAACTTCAAAATAAACACATAATCACACACAAACACACACACACATACACACACACACACACACACACACACACACACACACACACACACACACATGTACACACCACACACACACACACACACACACATACACATATATATATATATATATATATATATATATATATATATATATATATATATATATATATATATATATATATATATATATTATATCATTATCGTCGATATTATATACATTCATTGGATATCGTGCTATATGTATGCAATCCGATCTGTGTTCTCCAGATTGTGGGTTGTTGATGTATTTGTCACACTAATTACAATGCTCTCTTTATTAATTGACGTTTCCATGCGTGTCGCTAATATAAGGTTATTTACATGGATATTGTGTGCAGTCTTGCTCCCTGTGCAGGTCACGTTTGCTTGGCGTGTTATGATATTTGGACAGCATGTGTGTTACTATGCACAGTAGTCAGAGGGTCAAGGACACATTGATTTTGGAATGTCTTGATGTTAGGGAAAGGTGGGTGGCTATTCACTGATGCAAACGGATGCCTGGCGCCGAAGGACGTTCCCTAGCACTGACGATAGCACAGCTGAACGATAGGGATCACTGTCATAAGCTTTGAAATAAATACTGGGCGGGTTGCTATCGCTATCAAGAAGACTGTGAACGTTTGTCTTGACAACAATCAAGAACAGTGTTTATCAGCGAAAACTATGCTGTGTACGTCCTATTTCACCAATCATTTGAATCAAATCTGGCTCACCAATAAACTATTATTTGCTTCATTGTGTCGATTCAATCAGTTAAATTTGGGTTATTTAATGTTCGTCGATCTAAGTCAGATGAACATGTCGCAAAACATGCATGTTAAAACAGCGTGATACATTCCATAAGCCGTTTATAGATCCTATGATTTAGATGATTCCTTTGAGCCCCATTGGCTGTCGTGTTTTTTTAGTGTGTATGCATGATAATGTTGGTATGGAGCTGTATGTGCCGCGCCAGACCATCATTTTCTCTAGTTGCAGACTCGCACCCGAGATGTCAGTAGTCAACCATACCCTGTGCCCCCGCACCCGACCTACTGTACGGCAGTGCTTTTATAGGTTCATGTCGTCTGGGCGAAACGCTTGGACATTTACCAGTTGAGACAAAGCCATATAATCCGATTCTCTATGACTTTTCTGTGGCATGAGCAATAAGATCTTGGGTCAGAGGGCGCTCTCGCTGTCAGGAACGAGACAACATATTAAGGCTGTGCATGACCATTTAGTCTTCCACCAAGTTAAGCGCGGCCAGCGATGTGGAAAATTGCTTTCACTCATGAGTTAATAGTGTATTACAGAAACAGCCTTGCCCGCAGGCAAAGTTTCGGCAATTGATTCGGTCTCTCCATATCTCTCCAAGTGGATCAGAGTAAATCGACGCATCGTGATGTCGCACGATTTATCAGCAGGACGTGTTCCGGGGCGGGGCGTGGCATGATTTATTAGGAGAAAGTGGTCCGGGACGTTGCATGATTTATTAGCAGGACGTGTTCTGGGAGGACGCATGATTTATTAGCAGGACGTGTTCCGGGAGGACGCATGATTTATCAGCAGAACCTGTTCCGGGACGTCACATGATTTATTAGCAGGACCTGTTCCGGGACGTTACATGATTAATTAGCAGGACGTGTTCCGGTTTACATTCAACTGACAGAGAGTATGTTTGTTGCACAAAAACCCACACCAGAGTAGATATTTTTGGATCAACGGCAGGCAAGCAGGGAGGAATGTTACTGCACATGTTGATGACACAGACATACTAACTTAAACGCCATGGACGCATTGATAGGTGGTGTGAGGCTCGAGGTCGGCAACAATTCGAAGTGATATTAAGAAGTCATTGTGGTGTGAGGCTTCATTGAGTCACGTGATACCAAACTGCCAGTATATTGACAGCTGCTGCCCCACTTGTGTACATATTGTTCATTTCGGTGCCCTAATCACGTAAAGTAACCTAACCATTTTGATATGCTTAACATGCTTTGATCGCGTCGTGTCCAGGGATGTGAAGTTATTTTGATAGGAGTATCAGAAATTATTTCGGGGCACTTGGCACTGTAAAAAGGCGTGGTTACTCGAGTTTAAAAATGCAGCTCATCTGTTAGCAAACAATATCACCGGGTTATTTTACTGCTAAGGAAAAACCGAGTTATAGATGTATTGGAAATATGAATAAATTCTACACATCAATGCTGCCATCTATACCTGTGACGGTGAATCAAAAATATGTTCACAAAAAGAGCAGATTATTGATTTCGTCGGCAGCCTGGTTAAAAGATGTCACACACTTGGATTTCTAGCTGGTCTAATCGCAAGAGGTTATGCAGTAAGATTTCGAGCTAGTCTAACCAAAATATAACCCTTCCCATTGCACAAATATACCGGGCCATACACGTCATACACCATGAGCTCAATGGTAGAATCAGCCTACCTTCTACAGATAACTACTAACCTCTTTAATTACTGAATAGGGAGTTTGCCAAAAACCTAATCATAGTGTGTGGTTATGCTTTGCCAGGACCGGCCTTTCCAATCATATCATTTGGTTTAAGGTCAAGCTGAGGAAACTGCAAATATTATAACCGCACCGGAATAAATTCATTCAAGGAGCCCCGGGATGTCTCAGGCTCAAATGTGCATTATTGCACATTTGTAGGTTATTCAAGGAGAGTTTGGAAAAGCGTAGGCGTTTTAAATTGCCAAACCGGGGAGAGTAAAATGATCCAGTGATTCTCCACTTCACTAATAACACAGATTGTATGAGATAGATTACATGTACAATCTACAGTACTGACCCTGTCCATCTGTGACATTCTCTCTATGATCATATCATCATTTTGTTTGAGGATATTAAATAGCACAAATAATTGAAATATGGTTGTTAGTGCTTACAAACTCGTCAAGTATTCTCATCAGGCAAATTCTAGCCCGCTTACAAACAAAAAGAACTAGACCAATAACCCTTCTTGTCCTTGATTTCTTATGTCTTGATGAATAATTGAATATATCATAATATACTGATGGTCAAAAGTAGGCATTTCTAGAAAACAAAACAGCAACATAAAGGTTTGATTTTGTTAACCGAGACAATTTACACTCAAAGAATGTAATGGTAACCAGAGTAACTCGATTGTAAAGACAATAATGAATCCATTAGAAGCTTGTGTTGTCAAATTAAATCTACGTACGAGGGATGTGCCAACAATGGCAACAAATTATCCTAAAATCAACCATATGAGTTTGTTATTCCAATTTATATGCTATGCTTAGGAAAAGTCTTAAATGAAATGTTCTCAAAAGACATGTATATAACCAGATATTTCGCATATTTATGCTAATATTCCTGCACATTATCGAATATGTGAGTCCCTACGGCGGCACGTACGGACATTATTGACTTTCGTTGTTGACTGCAAAATATTAGGCGTCTACCCATCGTATGCATCACACTACAAAAGCACCTGCTACAATTATGTTCGATTTGTAATGCCCATTATTAATGTTTGTAGGTTGATATGATACATTGTTCATTACTACTGATAACCTAAAGCAGCAGCTTTGACGCAGACACATGCTCCGCGATTGATTCATTAGTTTCGTTACCACGCCCTGTACTGGTTAGTGCCACCACTTTCCACATATGTGTCTTGACCTTCAATTGTATATTGCTGTGTTATCGTTCAATATTGTTGCAGGTACATCTACTCATTTAATGGGCGTATGCACAATTATGTTACCGATATGTGGTGCATGAACGTGGCAGATCTGGTTACAGAAAATGTGCGACATATTTTATTATTGGAGCCATATTGTAGTTCGTTGGTAGCGAGGCTCCCTGTTGATGATTTGTGTTAAGATCACAAGACACACGCACTGTCAGGCAGAGCGAGGACTAACTATCATGGAGAACTGGCGTACTGTGAAAATATTTCATGCAGAGATTACAGTCATTTGAATGACAGAGGGTAATTTTATTGCTTGATACACCTGCGCGATGCAGGCAACTGCCGTCTAGACAAGATAAGGCATATACCCCTATCACAAGAACTGTTTGTTTTGTTTTTAATATGGCCGATGTCAGATCAATAAGACAAACCGTATGCTGCCTCGGCTTTTACGGCTGCCATTCTGTCACTGTGCATTTGCTTGTATATTCTTCCAACACATTTTCAACGTCGGCAATTATTTTCGGCTGCCCACTGTTCCTCATCGTGTCTGGATTGAAACCCGACCGCTAAAGCCTCAAGCGATTTGGGTTTAGGCTGAGCTTGTCCAGGTCGAATTTCGGTGCAAGGCTCTGATTGGCTTAATTACTCACTTGCTGGTTAAAAACAACTATCTGCGTCCAGCAAACTTACGGAACAAGCGGGGTCACTAAACTTAATGAGGTAATATTTCGTGACCGATGTTTCAATCCGAAACCTTTACATAACTATTCAGATAACAGACGCAAAATAAATCTAACAAGCCTGAAAATCAGTTGGTAACTCGTAGAAAAATATTGGTTCAAACAACTGGTTTGTGAGCGACCCCATCAAATTGCATTGCTGTCAAAGATAATCTGCGGGCTTGTAAAAGTTAGACTTGCGAGTGCCTCGTGCGCTGCGATGGACTTACCCGTCGTTAAAAGCGAAATACTAGCCGTTTGAAAGTCGATCATCTAAGGCTGAATCGACCCTCAATATTCTATTAAGCACCAGAAAAAAACCATTCGCTGCGTATAATGGTCCAGTGAAAGGCATTGAGTTCGCTTGTGAAGGAGGGAAGGGTGGGAGAAAAACTTGACATCGGGAACCGAGCGCCGGTGTTATGATCAACCTTTCATGATCAGACAGAGACTGCAACTGGTTGGTCAGCCACGATTCACCGACATCTCAGCCCCAGTTTGGTACATGATGGTTGTCTTCCAGTCATAACGTGCCTGGTGTTGATGACATAAACACGAGGATCTGCTGTTTCTTGGTCCATTAGTGGACCAGGATCAGGTAAAGAATGGGTTCACGGGAAACAGGCTGATTGTTGACTAGCGACGAGAGCGGTGTGATTGTGTTCAGTACATGTACGGCTTGGGAATCGAGTCGGCAATTCGACTTCGCCGTGTACAATTATAGAAAACACGCTGGGGCGAGCATTAATTAACACTGATCAGTTATCAGATGTAAAATTCTGATTTCAATGTAGCAACTTCATTTCATCTCATTCACTTCATTTCACATTTGCACAATCTTATCGATATGTACCATTATGCTAGTGATCCTCCTACGCCCCACTGATACCCTTTGACAAATGTCTGGAATCAGCGTGTTGTCGTCTGTATGGGTCTGCTTAAACTACATTGGTATTTAACCATCTATACATGTTGCACACCCGTAACAGCTTTCGTGCTGTCAGCGGTATTCTTTGAAGTTCCATATTTGAGCCGTGCAAGAGAAGCTGAAAACGGCTTTAATTACAAAAACATCAGGATTACCCATAGACTTAGGTATCATTCATAACGAGAATATACTGCACAGGGTCTCGTATAACACCAACCAACATAATAGATTCTGGTAGCATTATTACAGTTAATATATATGGTTTTGCATTGTTCGTATTGATAACCACTAGCCATGTACAGTAATACCCGGACATGTATGTATGTATGTATGTATGTATGTATGTATGTATGTATGTATGTATGTATGTATGTATGTATGTATGTATGTATGTATGTATGTATGTATGTATGTATGTATGTATGTATGTATGTATGTATGTATGTATGTATGTATGTATGTATGTATGTATGTATGTATGTATGTATGTATGTATGTATGTATGTATGTATGTATGTATGTATGTATGTATGTATGTATGTAAGTATGCATACACAATAACACGTATTCTCTCTTTCCATGTGGTTGCAAGTCAACGAACGATCTACTGTCTGATTGGCTTTGTTTCAGCCTAGTCATATTAAGTATAGAGTACATCAACATGACGATGATGAGAAGTAGCATAATAAGGTCTTATAGCCAATCAATGTCGAATATCATAACCGACCTAATGCCGTCTAGTCACGCTAGTTACGTCATGCATCATAAGAGGGCCGACCTACAAACAAAGATGTTTTATTGGTGCGTCATACATAATATCTGTTATTTGCGAAGGACAATATGTGTCAGTGGCAGTTTGCGTGTGCCTTATCGTTGAGTTACTATAACGCTGTCTATCTATTCCCCAAGTTATATGTACCTATTGATTTGCATGACGCATTGATGAGGTCTCCCCTTCACTGAATTGCGTGGTATCCACTATTGCCTAATGGTGTGAGTAACACAGTATGGGTCAAATAACGTGATTTACAAGAGACACGACAGGTGAATATACGACTAAATGTGTATGAGCAAACCTGATCAAAATGTGTGCAGCTTACCGTGTGTCTGTTTTCTAGGGCGTGTAGACACTATGCGCCTATACATTGTATTGTGTATAATTGATGTGATTGTCTTGTGATTGAGGAATGATTAACTGAAATCAATACTGACTGATCAATTTTACTCAACAGCCATTATCATCTTTTTGGGCATTTGTGCGCACTATGCAACCGAAGACATAGGCATGGATACATACCAACCATCTGCGGACACCCATACATCCGTGGACATCCTCGGTTGTGAACTAGTGCCTAAACATTGTGGAAGCATTCTATATGTTATCCTATGCCTTTTCATGAAATGTCACTCGATTCAGAATATGTCCTCACTTAGACTGCAAATTTGTCGTGCCTTGGATGCATTTGTCCGCGTCGCTTTGCATCCAATGTATCAATACACACAGATCTAACGTGTCCTCGCCTGTACAACATGCATGATTTGAGTGTGTCATTGCTGGTATACAAGCATATATGCATCGAGCGTGTCCTCATTTGTTTCGGACTATAAATGCCTTCATTGTGTCCTCATGTTGCCCTGAATGTAACCTCTCTTGTATAACAACGTGCATGCCTTGCGTGTGTCGTCACTTGTATAACAACAACACAAACCTTGAGACATAGTATATAGCAGGTACTCAATCTATTCTATGTGTACAACTTCTACATCTACGTTACATATAATGTACACACCCTACACCATACCTACAATACCCTGATGCATAGTATGCTTCATGTACTTGACCCATACTATATGTACAACTTCACCATTCAGGATATGGATAGTGTATACACTCTACAATATGCCTTCAACACCCCAATATGTGGTATAACTCATGTACTCAAACTACACCATGTGTTCCACACTATGTCTACAACACCTTGATGCATAGTGTACGGCATTTACACAGCCTATACGTTTGGTACAACACCTAGATGCATTGTGTTCTGTATTTACACGGGTTCCCGTATGCGGATGGGGGTGAACGCTCCGACTTCTCAGGTTGTGAGGGCTGCATTATATCACGCATATATATAATAGGTATTCTATGCTATGGGGGATGGGAAGAACGAACAGATGTTCAGCTTTGCGGTGAAAATCACTGGTGCTTAACCCGACGTCATGCTGCCGTGCACCGAGTTTTTGATCATACATATAACGAGCTACTCCGCGCTCAGAGGCTTGGCATCGGGAACTTACCTATCGTGCACGTCCAACTTAGAGTCAGTTATCGCATGGTCACCGTATATATATATATATATATATATAGAGATATATATATATAGATAGAGATATATATATATAGAGAGAGATATATATATAGATAGAGATATATATATATAGAGAGAATGCAGTCTAGTCACGCTAGTTACGTCATGCATCATAAGAGGGCCGACCTACAAACAAAGATGTTTTATATGGGTGCGTCATACATAATATCTATCTGTTATATTGCGAAGGACAATATGTGTCAGTGGCAGTTTAAACGTGTGCCTTATCGTTGAGTTACTATAACGCTGTATATACATATATGTATAAGTTATATATACCTATTCATATAGATGTGTATGTATATATATATCCATATCATATATATGCGTATATATACTATTGCCTAATGATATATATATATATTATATATGCGATATATAGCATATATATATATATATATATATATATATATCCGGCATATATATATATGTGTGTGTGCGTGTGTATATATGCTTACGAACGTCACTCAAAACGGCCGTGGTGTACCAACAACTCGGGGGTGGACGGGAGCAAAGAGAGATGCTCTGCACATGCAGAACTCGCCGGGCACTGCAAGAGAGGCATCGCACCTTGGCAAAAGCGGGTGGGCGGACGTGAGGGGCCACAATACCTAGATACCGTGAGTATCAACACGCGAGCTCATAGAACCCCTTAGCTAAGCAATAGAAATGTGTAGAAATTTTTTTCGGTCAAGGACATGCCAAGAAGCTTGGAAGTTTCCCTCTTCGGGTACGGTTGAATGCTCGTCCCACAGTATTTATTTACAATTCTTTATTGACCCATGAGCTGTTATAAGTTTTTCAGTTGAATTGTTAAACAGAAGTACCCTCCCACGCAAAATTTTCATGGCATTAAGCAACACACCCATGGTACTAGCTGATGACACCTGAGCGCACCAAGGTTCTTTATTCTAAGCCACTCTTCTCTGGTTTTGGAGAACAATATTGTGTAGAATTCTTTTCAGACCAACTCAATGCAGATCCGGGTGACATATGATTCAAACCTACCTGTGACTCTATAAAAAGATGTGATTCCAGATAGTAGAATAATTATCACTCTGGTGTTGGAAGTGATTTCGCATTAAGATATCAGGTAAATAATTCTGTCTAAAAATACAATAACAATAGCAGCCCTCTAGGCTATCAATGAATAACATATTCACAAGCAGCGCTAATGAGGTACGGGCGATATTATCAGTCTGTGTGGCCGGTAATCAGCAGCTTTGTTGTTTCGTTCCTATGGCTTACAATTATTTGTTAATATTATTTGGACAAATTTAGAAGGGTAGCGATATTCACACATACCACTGTAACACTTGTTGAGTGACATCAGTGTCGTTTCTATCTGTGCTTATCACTCTGTTTTGTGCTGACAGTGCCGGCAGAGCAGCTGTTGTATGCGCTGAACAAATTCTTGACAGCTGTGATGATGAAGCATTCATGTTTGAACTACAAAGAACAGACTCGATGATCTCAGATGCATGTACTCCGGAAAACAGTCAGAGTGGGTCGATCTGGCTTCTTAAGAGCACTATCATTGCATTTACTAATAGTACCGTTCAAGTATCTACCAGCGATTCAAAGATAAAAATGGTGTTAGATGGGGGAGTGTGTGTGTGTGTGTGTGTGTGTGTGTGTGTGTGTGTGTGTGTGTGTGTGTGTGTGTGTGTGTGTGTGTGTGTGTGTGTGTGTGTGTGTGTGTGTGTGTGTGTGTGTGTGTGTGTGTGGTGTGGGGGTGGGGGGGGGGTGGAGGTTAAGTTACGTTTATGTCACGTAACCAATAACTACAGGCTTCATATTGGATTACTCGCCGGAGAAAGTTTGTTCGCATTTTTTTCATCACTGAATTAGGGGACGTGTTTTTTAAGGTTTTACGTTATGTAGTGACGGATGCTATCACAAGCTCTTTAGCTGCGTCGCAATGGGCTGTTCATTATCTGTTAAGTCATGTTACGGAGGAGTTCCTCTTTATCGAATTAGGGTGATTTATTGTGACTCACAAGCCATGCTGTCGCCGTGGATATACTACATTCGTACTACAAGAACACTTGAGCATTGATGTTGTATGCACGTAGGGAGATTATGATCTAAATTTACTCTGCAAACACCGCCTATGAGATCCTTGATGTACTTGTATTTCGGTATTGAATATAGCATATGAGATCCGTGATATATTCGTCTTCCGATATTAACTCGATATAATGGGATGAACTAGAATTATTGATTATTATCTCACCTACGGGCTTGTGCCTTTTTGAATCTCTCGAAGCGTGCACAAAGAATGCCATAAATGGATGCGCCAGACCAACAACAACAGGTGATCCAACATATATCTTTGATCTGACAATTTCGGTTAAAATGGTTGCAATAATTATGACAGCATCTCTTAAAAGCGATCGTCATTTGTGTAATGTGAAGGTCAAAGAAGAGCAGCAGTGTGAAGGTCCAAGAAGAGCAGCAGTGTGAAGGTCCAAGAAGAGCAGCAGTGTGAAGGTCCAAGAAGAGCAGCAGTGTGAAGGTCCCTGGCAAATGTGCCTCCAAGAAGAGCAGCAGTGTGAAGGTCCCTGGCAAATGTGCCTCCAAGAAGAGCAGCAGTGTGAAGGTCCCTGGCAAATGTGCCTCCAAGAAGAGCAGCAGTGTGAAGGTCCCTGGCAAATGTGCCTCCAAGAAGAGCAGCAGTGTGAAGGTCCCTGGCAAATGTGCCTCCAAGAAGAGCAGCAGTTTTTATCACCAGTTACCAGCAGTTTCTTCAACTCGTCTTCAGCACCGTTTATTCTTACAACGGAACTTGGGGCGAGCTTCTGCAGGTATTGGTGGTTGCATGAAGCCCTGTTTCGGCCAGGCATGGAATATTGTACTATTGAATGTATTATTCGCCTGCGACCAATAGCTTTTTCTTTTGGTACCTGTCGATGAAAGGATGACTTCACTTTACAACATACTTGTATTGTTTTTGAATGATATTACATCACGTTGTACAGTGCCGCAAAGATCGCCACATTCTGCTGGAAGTCACTTTCAAAGGCTTGCAAGAACCATTCTATCTATTCAGCATTCGAAATGTTCACTGGTTATCACAAATACATCTGTGCAGCAGACAACAGAGCTGGTAAGATGTTGCTTTTAATGGAAATTAACATAGATGTAAAACATAGTTATACTGAAAGAAAAGCATGCTGCTAAAGATGTCGTCAGCATTGCTGGACAGTGTTGCAAGCACTTTAGCCCTTTGACGTAGATACCTCGGCAATGTGTCGTGAATATTTCTGCCCTATGTCATAGTCATGGTAACATTCCAAGGAGCTTACATGTGTGCAAAAACTTAAGCTCCATGTTACGATTCAGTGTGATGTGGAATACAATGCGTGATGATGAGGTAAGACTGTGTGATGTTATTTGTAGATTGCCTGTTTGTGTAATGCAGGCGTGGTCACGTTAGGGGGTCATCACTGACATGAACGCATTTGATGACGTCACGAAATGCTTTGATGGCTCTGGCAACGCAACGGATCCCAAGCACATTTGCAGGTCAAACCGTTTGGTCAATGTTTCTCAATAATGCTTCAAAGATATTTATTAAGTCAACATATTAGCAGAGAGAATGAACCATTTAACTGATAGCCTTAGCACTTGGAATGGCGCGCTGCAGTGTACATGTATATAGAATAGAACATACGGGCCGCCTGTAGAGAGAAATATGTAGCCGACGTGTGTAATATTATTATCCTCCGCACTACTGACAGGTAACAAAATGTCGTAGCTACCAGTGTGTTATTTGGTACACAGCGACACGATATCTTCCATCAAATGTTCCGTGGTACAAATACACGATGAATGTGGACAAGATTCGGTGGCTGTATTTGCCAACATATTGCGGCAATACCTTGGTCCTACTCTGTCACAGCATTTGTCCGATGACCGCGATGCTTTGGAGCTCCTGGATGACTATGCTGACTCCAGTAAGAGCGGAGTTGGTGCTGCGCCGACCATGCTCATCGCCATGACCAATGCTCCTTTAGTAGTCATGGCTTTCATGCTTAGGTCAGCTTGATAGCATAAGAGTTTACCTGTCTAGATGTACTTAATTCTGTAGGCTTCTGTTACATAAACTAAAGTGATGTTGACACTTATTGATTATTGGAACGCTGTACGGTCATACATGAGAACGTTTCGAGTAGATGGCTTATTGAATAATTATATTATGAGCAGTAATAGTACCATTCAGTTATGCTAATTGTTCTATAATATTGGTGGTAATAGAGCTACTCGCTGTATTGAACGTATTTACAGGCTGTGAATGAATTTTTTTTAATATAAGGGGATCATTTCTCCGTTATCATTGTAACAAATATATCTTCCACATTGCCTTGAATAAATTATATTTTGGCCGCTTGTATGCTTGACTTATCTGTAAGAGCATGCGTTGCAGATCACGCACAAACTCAGACGGACCCATCTATTACCCTGTACCAAACACAACTACTGCCTCACCCACCTCTTAGCCTGTACCACCCACAAAAACAGCCTGACCCACCTCTCAGCCTGTACCACCCCCAAACACAGTCTGATCCATATATTAGTCTGTACCACCCACAAAAACAGCCTGACCCACCTCTCAGCCTGTACCACCCACAAAAACAGTCTGATCCATATATTATTCTGTACCACCCACAAGCAGAGTCTGATCCATATATTAGTCTGTACCACCCACAAGCTCAGTCTGGTCCGTCTATTAGACCGTACTTTACACAAGGACAGTCTGATTTGTCTTTTGGACTGAACCAACCATAAACGCAGCCTTTCTAGTCGATTAGCCCTTGCCACCGACAAGCACAGCCTGGCACGTATATTATACCATACCACCCACAAACACAGTCTGGCACGTATATTAGCCTATACCACCCACAAAAACAGCCTGGCACGTATATTAGCCTATACCACCCACAAAAACAGCCTGGCACGTATATTAGCCTGTACCACCCACAAAGATCGCCTGACCTATCGATAAATCTTAACAACATACAAACGTAGCCTGGTTCGTCGATTAGTCTGTGCCACCAACACACCCAGTTTGACAAGTCGATTGCCTTGCACAACCCACAAACAGATTAGCAAATCTGTGCTCCACAAAAGCACCGCTTGATAATGACTTACAAGTCATACATTTCTACTGCATTTGCCATGTGATATTTTGGAACAATTAAACAATTATAAGGGCACGTCAAAGAGGACAAGATGTTCTAATGCACATAAACCCTCAGCTGTAAGTCTTAAAGAGGCAACAACGAACACAGAACACAGTCATATATTACTGTAGGTTATAAAATGCCTCTAAAACATACCAATGTCGTCCAGAACATTTTGAATGTGAATTGTACATATACCCAGTATAAAGACCGTATACCCAGTCATATGTACGCCCCAAAAAAGTGGGCTTAACTCTTCACACTCAAACCCTATACTCTGCAGGTACTAATTGATTATATGCCTCTTACCAACAAGATGTTTGAATACTCTAGGCCAAACCTCCTTGACAGCTATGTGTTTGTGTCAGCGAGCAACCAGGGATATGCCATATTCTTCTACTAACACCAATTGTTGCGCCAACGACTCAAGGGGTCATATTGTAGACGATGCAAGGAGTGCTATCTCAATTCAAACGACAGACAGCAACAACACGCAGTCGTGGAACGAGAAGTTCTACTGTGGTGACAAACCACAAGCAAAGCTCCCAAGGCATCTTGTTATTCTACACAAAGACGCGCCTCAAGCAATTGAGTATGTTATAGATAAGTAATCTCGGGCTAAAAAGTTAAAACTCGCAAAAAAAAAATGTGGAATCTTGGAAACCATCAACATAATGTGCAAGTTCGGCACGACGGGAGGGCGAATTGATAGTAGGTTACCGGCCAAATAGGGCGGCCAATCCTGAGGACTATGCTCCATATAAAGACTGCTTGATTTACCTCGTCAGAACGGACTTATGAAAGCATAAATGCCCAGCGGCAGAGGGTCTGTCCCAAAGGGTCGTCCAGCTCTCAGTAGCAAACTGTTGCTCCCTGCACCGAAGGGGGTCACGACCCAGCTATATGCATTTTTATTAGGATTGATTGATGACAACATCGCGCGAGCCATTAGAAATGATTAATTGATTCTTGACATCAATAAAAGAGAATTCCAAGGTAAGGACCAGCATAACTATACACGACCGACCCTATGGGGGTTGCAAAGGCTGCTGGTGCAACTTCGGCCACAACACAGTATCAGCCGCGTTCTCTCATGTTTTATTGACCCTGATATCTTCTGGGAAAGTATGATAGCCATAAAGGCTATAGCTGACTATGGCGAAGTGACGAACACGTGGAAAATACCAAGTCTTGCGCTTTAATGCGGCCAATCCCCAAACCGCTGTTAACAAATTGTGGAAGGGAAGGCTATAACTGAAGGTAATAAAAAGATGCTCGCAACTGCGACAGTGTTTGCAAGATTGTGGGAACTCAACTGGAATGATTATAGTTCAGCAAACGCCCCAAGAGCCGTCCATGACAACAAACGTAGTAAGGTAAAAATGCTACCTTTGACGGAAGACATCATGCGCTTCTCACAATATCTGAAAGTGGAAAGTGTTGGGTGTTAGAAAGAAAATGAAGGAATTCGTGGAAAATCCTAAATGAGGTCACCCTTGTAGAAGAGGAAACATAGTTCCAGTTCATCGAACAAGGGATGAAGCTGACCCTTCAGAACGCTTGTTTATTACTAAGCTTACTTATTTTCGCGCTCCAACTGCAGCAGTTTTGTGACACATTAGAGGATCAGATCTGTTGAGAGATCGCAGTATCAAATGTGGGGCAGCACATCCTGAATTACTCCGATCAACTGGGCTCAGGAAGCAGATTGCCACTGTCTCACATAGCGCCAATCTCAAAGACAATGAACTTGACATCTTAGCTAAACTCCGGAGGCATGGCATCCGCGTCCAACGAGATTATTATTGGCGACCTGATCCAAGGATCCAGGGTGCTAAGGTGTCGAAGTTATTGCTTGCATCCGAGCAAGGGCGGAGTGACTTGGCGGGGAATTTGCTAGATCAGGTTGAGGATGCACGATGGTATGTGATGGGCTATCTCACGTGATAACATCGAGCAGTTTAAGCAGCTCAGAATTTAATTTTAAACTTTACGCTATGGAAATGATAGTATTTAAATTTTGCATTGAGGGATTTAGAATTGGGAGAGAAAGTGTCTGATGGGGATGACGAGGACCTGGAACTTGTGAAAAAAGATGCTTCTCTTATGATGCTTCTCTTATGATTGCGTTTGCTAGAAGCCTTGATGAATATCCGGCAGTTAACTTTAGGGTTGTCATTGCGATGCCCAGCATGCACCTTATTGTGATCTGGATGTTATAATATATATATGTAAATGGTAGATAAAAAATAACGGTAATAAACGTAAGACTCGTGTTGACTTGGTCACAGAAGATTGCATTGACTTTAAGCTGCCCAGCCTTGTCATAAAGTTGTTGGCTAGGTTGATACAGCCAGGTAATACATCATATTCCGTCGCTGGATATACTATTACATCTGGCTCCAAATTTATGGTATACGCAGATGCATACATTAATGCATACATGCATCCATGTCTGCAAGTAATACATGACCTTGATAGGTTATGTCATGTCACCCTGCATGTAAATGGCTGATCGTATGTTAGTGCCATAATGTCCGAACCAATTTGTATGTGCAGAGACAAATGCATTATGGTGCCATAGATCAATTGTGCCGATATAACTGGTGACATGTGCATTTTCAACCTAGCATTGCTCAACCATAATAACCAAGCAATGTATGGTGAGCCACCTTAATGTTTAGCGCATCGAGTGATTAAGCGACAGGTTTAATTCAAAGTGACTTAGTGCTGCCAATGATTGCGTTTAAGTTTTATTCGGATGTAAAGATTGCTGGAAGTAGGCAGCAGCAGCCAAAATATGTCACCTAAAACAGTAATAAGTGTTGGCATATATAGAGTAAATGATAACAATCTGTCATGCATAAATGCAACAGTAAAACCTATTATATAAGGGCATCTAATCAAGCATTTTGTACCACCGCTATGAGTGAACTAACATGTATAACTAGAAGTCTGTTTCCTAAAGCTGTTATCTTAAGAAATAATGCACGTCACATCCAAACCTGATAAGCGAAAAATACAACCGATGATAAATTATATTGAAATCCTTCCAGATCTAGATCGTTTCCAGTGTGCACATCCTGCGGCTGTGAAGAAAACATCTGACATTTGTTGGCGCCTCGTATTGTTGTCGCACGTTCCATACCAACAATTGTTGTAAATGTTTTTTTTAAGTTAACATAACCTTTCACTTTGAAGAGATTATATTTTCTTCATAGCTATGGTTTTAAACTGCCTTGGCGTTCTCTATCATATGTACATCAAAGGAGGGCTTTGGTCAGAATTTCACTATGTTGAATTATGGCTCCTGACTAAAGATCGATAAACTCAGGTACTTGGGTTTGATGATTATAACCTCATTGTCGGGTTTGTCAGCAGATGCTATGTTTTGGGAGATATATATATACAACCAGAGGAATTAGTGCACAATTCATTTGTTCCAAGAACAATATTTGACAACCAGAGGAATTAGTGCAATGTTCATAAATAATTATGTTGTAGAAAGATAGTCAGTGCCCCATGATACCAGCCACTCAGTTTGTTCCTGGAGTCTATTACCAAGTCACTGACAGTACATGCAGCAAAAATGAATTTGAATCTTAAACTATGCATTACAGGCAAGTTTATTGTGACAAAATTATAAGCTTGTGTGCACACATTGGGAGGAGAAGGACCCAATAGGGATTGCCCATAAGGGATATAGTAAAACACAACATCGAATACATGGTATCGGGTACACCAAATGACGCCAGCAACTGAAGTCGTTGTCCTTACTAGAGGACGAAGGTTGTACTAGAAAATGGTTAGTAGTGCATCGTGAGCTAGACTGTATCGCGTTTTCGGTAATAGATGAGGAGCGATGAGGTATCTTGGATAGATTATGATATACTTCCCTTTGAAATGTTCCTGACAAATCCCAGCAGACTTGGCCGACGAATACCCATGTCTCAATTTAGTCAGCCATTGTTGAATACACACTCTTGTATTCATTGGCAAGCTTAAGAAAGATGATGTTGGTGGCTTTTCTCAGTTTGGTTGCTATTAGAGCACAGCAAGTATGCATTTTGTAGCCAGTACCCACGAATTGTTGATGAGGGGTCACATTTGGTTCAATAGCGGCCAGCTACATAATTGTTGTCACTCAAATATCCTGCAAGTCTTTTCACTTTCGACCAAAGCCCTCCATTAATGCTTGGAAGAGAGCGTTTCTACCATGTAGAACATGAAATCAACTTCCGATAGTTATCTCTCTTAGAAAATGCTTCCAATAATTAATAACAGTTGTATCTTTCTGGAGACACTGCTTTGTCAGAGTTTCAATGTACAGCTGACTGAGAGGCTGTGCTTTATCATTGTCGGTCTTGAGAATAAAAATCTAATTTGGTAGAACTGGAATTAATGCTTGTTGCCAATCAGCAAACAGCGTTGTGAAATATACAGGCATCTTTTGCAAAATAAGACCTATACCAAGTTGACTCTGCTATTTGACTCCATATCCCTGAGAACGAAGCCACAAAAGCGTGTTGAGTATATCACCATGGCGTGGTTACTTAACGCGATTCAGGCGCCGTAATGAAACACCTAAACATGTACACCAGTGGGACAAGTGACAATGATATATTGGTACTTCGGTACCAATTGACTCTATGCAATGTTCCTCCACAATCCCTACTCAATATCCCTTCCGATTGTTGCTGACCTCGAGCCTTACACCAACTTTCCATGAGCCCATGGCGGTTAAGCCCTGGTAGTATGTCTGTGTCATCAATTTAAGCCCTGGTAGTATGTCTGTGTCATCAATTTGTGCAGTAACATTCCTCCCTTTCTTGGCTGCCATTGATCCAATAAACATCTACTCAGGTGACTGTTTTTGGCAACAAATATAAAGACTCACTGGCTGTTCAATGGAAACCGGAACACGTCCTGCTAATAAATCATGCAACATCCCGGAACACGTCCTTCTAATAAATCATGCGACGTCCCAGAACACGTCCTGCTGATGAATCGTGCGACGTTCTGGAACACGTCCTGCTAATAAATCATGCGTCGTCCAAGAACACGTCCTGTTAATAAATCATGTAACGTCCCAATGAGTCGTATCACCCTTATCTACTTGGAAAACAATAGGGGGAGACCTAATCAATTGCCGAATCTTTGCCCTCGGACAAGGATGTTTTAATACACCATTAACTCATGAGTGAAAGCAATTCTTCGCGTAGCTGGCCGCGCCCAACTTGATTGAAGACTAGATAGCCATGTGCAGCTTTATTATGTTGTCTCGTTCCTGGCAGCGAGAGCGCCCTCTGATACAAGATCTTATTGTTCGCGTCACAGAAAAGTCATTGATAATCGGATTATATGGCTCTGTCTCAACCGGTATTTGTTCAAACATTTCGTCCAAACGACATAACCAAAGACAGTATTACCTTACTGTAGCTCGGCTGCGGGGACAGAGGGTATAATTGACTGCATACACCGCGAGTGCGATTCTGCAACTAGATGAGATGATTGACTGGCGCGACACATACAGCCCATTACCAACATTATTATGTATACAATACTGAACAAACACGACAGCCAATGAGGCTCAAATCATAGGATCTATAAACGGCTTATTGAATGTATCGCGCAAACATGTTTTGTGACGTATTCATCATACTAAGATCGACGAACATGAAATAACCCAGGTTTAAAAATGCAAATTTCAATGATTGAATCGACACAATGATGCTTTTCAAGTCATGGCTCCTTATCGCCTTTAGAAAGATGATTGAGGAAGTCTACAAATCTAAATATCTAAATCACGATGGACTTTCTTCTTCAACGAATAGCAATAGCTGCTTTGGAAAATCAATGGAGTACACAGCATAATTTCTGCAGAATAGGGTTTTTCTGAGATCACTCACATCAATGCCAATAGAAATCCAATCAATGTATGATAGAATCACACTGATGGTTATGTTAGTTATGAAGTTTACCTCGCGTTAGAAGGAATGTCGACTGCGGAGAATGGTGGGCGGTGATATAGCTTTATGAGTACAACATATTAACCCATGAACACATGCAGGGACTGCTGGGGCGAATCAACCATAGGTAAATTACATGATGGTTATATATATATATATATATATATATATATATATATATATATATATATATATATATATATATATATATATATATATATCTATATATATATATATATATATATGTGTGTGTGTGTGTGTGTGTGTGTGTGTGTGTGTGTGTGTGTGTGTGTGTGTGTGTGTGTGTGTGTGTGTGAGTGTGAGTGTGAGTGTGAGTGTGAGTGTGAGTGTGAGGGGGGAGGGGGGGGGGTAATCAATTACTAATTGGGTCGCAGCGTTGAAGACAGCGTATCCGTTTATTGGAATATTCATTCCTATGTTGTCAATAGAAATGCGTCCTTAAACAAAGCAGTCGGTTACAATACTTTCCAGTCACTGGGAACGTTACGAATTACTCCTGTCCAATGTGTTTTGCAATACTAATGGAATGGAACCTGCCAGACTCGTCCCTTAATGCATGCGGCACAAAATCGACGCGGTTTATTTTTGCTAGTACGATGACAGATGAACTTTTGCTATGGCGTCCTACAAGGCAGAAAAATCCTGATCCTAACCTGCTCCGGATGCATGTCAACGGTAGTGCTTTGGACACCTCCCTTACCATCCCTCTGATGATCACGTAACTGACCTGCTAATGACTAATTGTCTCGTTCGACCATGTATCAGTAATAATGTTGCATACTGAATATATTTGAGCAGCGAGTAGTTCTTGGACCTGGCAGTGCTTCGGCACTTCCTCTCGAACGCTGCATTATGAATCAGAAAAGAGCATATTGATGGGGCCCAAATGATCCTCCATTAGTACACAGGCACATGACGCGTCAATGTTCATATTAGCCGAGAGGAGGTACGCTTCATAACGTATTGCCATCTATCGATTGATGACACTCGTTAAGGAGGACACATGTGCTTTATGTACAGTGTAGCCACGGTTTGCTGTCACACGAACCGACCATATATTATCAACTGCTCCACATTACAGTAATCACAGCGGGTAAATGATTACTTGAAGGCAACGTGAACAGCATGTTAAATTATATATTCTATCAGCGACGTAGGTTTAATGCTGTGTCTACTAAGGATGTGAGCTTCCCCGTGGAGCGACATACTGATAGAGAGCTACACAAATTCATTCATATATCTCACTAACGTGATAATAAATGTCTCGACCCCGAACAATGCAAACTGATTGAGCATAAATATAATACGTCAATCAATTTGAAGCCCGCACATTTTATCATGGCCGATAAATGTAGTGACCAACAGGTGCAATGAAAATATAAATGATCACTCCGCATTTCTAGTCAAAATAGTGAAAAACCACAACGTTTTACAATGTAAATGATGTTTATTCCAAGAGGTGTTTATTGATTATTAATTATGCATTGCGATTCCCACACGAGAATTAATTAAAAAAGCATATGCTGTTAATGTCATACAACACTATATCCATGGAGCTATCCATTACAGTAATTGGAATTAGTTGTACTAGGCAGGTAGATCAAATGTACTGATACAGCAATGTCACGTAATGTCACTGCCCGATCATTATGTAATCCCTCGTCATGCAAACAGCTCTATTCATATCCGTATAGGACGACAATATAGGATTATCTTATCAACTACTACCTACTTTCACCTACTTGGATTACAAATACTGCGCTACTTGGATTAGAGAGAGAGAGAGAGAGAGATAGAGAGAGAGAGATAGAAATACTAGAGAGAGAGAGAGAGAGAGAGCATAGAGATATATATATATATATATATATATATATATATATATATATATATATATATATATATATATATCTCTATATATATATATATAGAGAGAGAGAGAGATAGAGAGAGAGATATCTAGAGAGAGATATAGAGAGAGATATATATATAGAGAGAGATATATATATATATATATCTATATATATATATATATAGATATATATATATATATATATATATATATAACGGCATATAAAGAGTGACTACTATATATATATATATATATATATATATTATATTAATATATATCCAATATATAAGAAACGTCAACGAGGATTATGTCTCTCAAAACGTTTGAAATGCGACGTACGTTGAGCTGCAAAAGGCAATAAGACAGATGGTGTCATCGATGTACCTTCACATGTACAAATAAATCAACTCGCCAAGTATTTAAGAAGTTCCTAACTGGTCAAACATAATTTGCAATGCTGCCCCCGGCAATGCAAAATGGTGTCTCAGTGTACCTAGTATTCTCAGAAGTACCTATAACATGGCGACAATAGAGATCCCGTGCTTAAAGCATATATCACATTAACACCGCATATTTATGATCATTTCTTACAAGAATATAAATCAGCTTACGATCAAGCCTTTCAAGGCAACCTAAAACAACGACAAATAGAAAAGTCATTCGCTAACCCTGGATGAACCTCTCGCCTAATAAAATCATCCCGACAACTTAAAAATAAGCAATATAAATTGATGAAAACCAAAACCAGATATTCATAAAAGAATCTACAAATATAAACAATACAATAACACGTATACCTATCTTCAAGCAATCCCTGACTACGGGTATAGTTGTTAAATTAATTAATGAACATAAATCCAATATAAAAGAAACGTGGGCCGTACTAAAATGGCAATGGGAAACGCAACAAACAAACCCCCAGTTTCAAGATCAATAGTCATCGATAAACATAACGTTACAGATAAATCAACGATCGCCAATGAGTTTAACAACTTCTTTGTAAACATAATTTGCAATTTGCAAAATAACTTACCGGATATTAATAAACACTTTTCAGATTATTTCATTAATGGCCACGCACAAAGTGTATTCATGGAACTCGTTGAACTACATGAACAGATTGCAGTTGCCAACAACTTAAAGCCAAAACAAACTTCAGGGCATGACGACATAACTAAAAAGATTGTAAAAGAATCTATACAACAAATAGTGCTTCCCTTGACCTATCTTCAACCAATCCCTGACTACGGGTATAGTTCCTGATTAATTAAAAACTGAAAAAGTAATCCCAATCCACAAGTCATCCGACCCATGTCAAATGGATAACTACCGCCCTACAAGCTTATTGCCGGCACCATAGAATTATTAATTTCTTAAATACTCATAGCATACTATATGAACATCAATATGGCATTAGAAAACATCACCGTACAGTTCATCCCATTTTACATTTACTTAAAAAATACGACATTTCATCCAATAGTTCGTCAAAAGAGTATACACACGCAGTATTTTGTGATCTTTCCAAAGCCTTTGATTTGATAGACCACGGTTTACTCTAGGAAAAAATGTCTAGACTTGGGACAAGGGGGATAGCGCTTACATGGTTCAAAAGCTATTTAACCGATCGATTTCAATACACAGAAGTCGATGAACACAAATCCATAATGCAACCAATAAAGTGCGCAGTCCCTCAAGGGTCAATACTCGGCCCGCTTCTTTTCCTATTATACGTCAATGACTTATCTATGTCATGCCCAGCAGACCTTCTCTCGTTTGCGGACGATACTACACTACTGACTTCTCGCTTTTGTACGGCTAATGGTGCACTTAGAAAATTACATGACTGGTTTTGTGCCAATCAGTTATTCCTCAATACCAAAAACTAAATATATTTAAACCAACTTAAAAATCTGCAAACATAAACATAAATGAGCATGTTCTGAAAATCAATGGTCATTGCGTTGCAAGAGTAGGAGCAGGACATCCCGAAGAAGCTTAAAAGTTTCTTGGTATATTAATTGACGATCACCTATCATGGAAATCACATGCCATGTACATCAACACTAAACTCTCTCGCGCTCTGTTCGCTATCAAACAAGTCAAATACATGCTCCCCATATCAGCCTTGTGTACTCTTTACTTCACCATGGTGCACCCATACATAACATACCGCATCCTGGCATGGGGTAATGCACGGGACTCTGTACTTAAAAAAATGAACTTCTCCACAAACGCGCCATGCGTTACATTAATAAATCCTCCTACAACGGTCACACAGATCCCCTATTCAGACGTTGTGGAATACTGAACCTGAAACACATATACGAATATCACGTGGCCGTATTTATGTTCGAACTTAATAACCATCAATTGCCTCTATCGTTCAACGACTGTTTTCATCGAAACTATGAAATTCAACCATTTTGCAAAATAACCTCGTCAGAATTGTATTCCATAAGAGCTTCAGTGACAATGAATGACACCGCTGCAAATGTGATTTCCAAGAACAAATACTTATTTGCCCATCCTACTGTCATCGCTTTATGTGTTATCGTCTTGTCGAACAGTTTATATCACGTCATTAAAGCGCAGAATATCAAACCGGGGCTGTAACGATAAGTAAAGAATTTTCCCTGGGTTCACATTTCACGCAAATAGCCCCCTGGTTGCTTCTTTGCAGATACGTTATTTCACAGAGGTACGGATTTTTGTTCATATTGCCAGTCGATATCCTTACGCATTTGTCAGATTTATGAAAGGTAGAAAGACAATACATACTATCGTGTGAATTATCAGATCTGATATATATATATATATATATATATATATATATATATATATATATATATATATATATATATATATATAGAGATATATATATATATATATATATATATATATATATATATATATATATATATATATATATATATATATATATATATATATATATATATATATACATATATATATATATATATATATATATATATATATATATATATATATATATGTATCTCTCGCCTTCTCTCTCGAGAGATAATATATTTCAAGGTAATATATCTGGACTCATAATTGGAATTGTGATCATTTATCACGAGTCGCAATATAAAATTAGACGATACCTTAATTCTTCGGCTCTAGTATCGGCTAACCTCAACTATAAGATACCATGAACTACTACCCCGCAGTAACGCAGTAGCCGTAGGATCCCTGCAGCGACTGCCCACCAATGACAGCGCTACCTTCGTGTCTTGCAACAGAAGGTAGATAGCCTGTCCCTGATAACAATTGTGTCGAAAATCCATCATATCGTCCCTGAATTAAGTCACATCATACATCACCTCAACGTAGAATTAATGGAATTTAGATAAAAGATAATGCTTATCCAAGGCGTCAATACATCGCTGTTAATCCGTTTTCGTTAGTTAAACGGCTTTTTAAAGAGAAATAGAAAAGCTAACGTAACTGCCAAATCAGCTTTTTATTTTAGCCTTTGTGTAATTATCCTCGAGGAAGTAAAGGAATTGTACAAGCACTGAAGTGTTCGATGATGACAAATATTGACCGAAATCGATAAGTTTATTCAGAAGTCACTCCATCATGAAGGCAGCAGAGGTAATTATGACCAAATAGTTGATAACTAAATCATTACATTGCTACGATACAAAGTCAATGACCGAGGATTGTCTTGGAACAACCTACCCGTCGGAACCCATAACAACCTACCCGTTGTCACCCATTACAAGCTACCCGTCGGCACCCGTAACAACCTACCCGTCGGCACCCCTAACAACCTACCCGTCGGAACCCATAACAACCCTCCGGTCGGTATCCCCAGTACCCTACCCATCGGCATCCATAACAACCTACCCGTCGGTAGCCTTGGCAACCTACCCGTCGACACCCATAACAACTTACCCGTCGGCACCCATAACAACCTACCCGTCGGCAATATTTGGTGCAAGAGCGATGGCAAATATGCATATTAGCGCCGCAAGTATTCATACAAAAGAAAAACCCTGTTTTTGAAAATCAAATTCTGATCTGAAGGATGCTTATCTGATACCGACGCAACGGTTTCAAAAATTCATTGTGGTCGATTTAGATTTCCACATAGTTCTGACAATTGCTGGCCCATCCTTCAGAATCTACTGCTCAATTAGGTCCAAAGAAAGTAAAACTCGGTAGATAGATGTTTCGGTGATTGGTGTAACTTGTCTCTTTTTGTGTCAGTCACAATTCTGTACATCGTTTCCTAATTGACGCCGCATTCTCTTATGAGCATAAACGTGTGGTTTACATCGCTATATTGATCTTAAATATCGCCGTATTCCTGAGTATGAAAACAATCAATCGATCATAACAGACCTGACAAAGCTTATATACAATATATCTTGCCGTGCTACCAAACATTTGCATTGATTTCTAGACATTTTAACATGTTTTTTTCTAAACATACAGCTGTTAAAATTTCACAGACATAACTGAGAGTTATTTTATTTAGCTTCAGGGTATCTTCTATAAGTTTCTGCAAAAATTCTGATTTCTATACTTCAGACTGGCGTCTGGGAGATATCACTCCGATCGATAGAATCCACTAATGCCGATCATGTTCGGATATTATCACCCCCACTGTTGTATGCATGATTCTTTGTAGATACGATTTAAAGCATTGCCAACTTCTTATGATCACTTGCATTGCTGCTTCCGAACAATTCAAAATGATTGCCATCAGAGCAGCGTGATCATCACATATGGGATCATTCGTATATACGTAAATCTGTCCAAAGTCAGGAGGGGTCGGGGGAGGGGAGGGGAGGGGCATCTGAATGCATTTGATAGAGTTGTGACTCTAATTTAAGACTTTATACATACGACGGTTACTCATTGAGATCAGCAGTTTGCCAGGTCCCCTCCTCGACTGAAAATGAGACCATAATGACCGCATGATACATTCATTTAGAATGTGTATTGCTCCGCAATATGCAATAATATATTGTAGTGTTTAACCATGGGTTTTTATTCCAATTTGAATTATTCGGTTAATAAACAATTGTCAAACATTAGCATAAATATGCATGTGGTCTTACTGTATGCCCTTCCGAAGCTATAATTTGGTCCACCTTTGTAAATGCTTGAACGAATGTTAATATCCTTGAAAACCAATGTTTTATGGGTTGTCTCATATCTTATGCACATGTCCATCTTATCAGCAGTTCCAGTCGTCCTGCGGGATTAAGTGGTAACGGATCAGCGTAAGGCGTCATGGTTCTCATATAGCGGGACATATTCTACCACAGTGTGAAGATCAAACAATATTAGAGCTATGACAATAAAGGTAGTACTATTTCCAACCATGCTTTTTACACGCCTCTAGGAGCAGTTTGGCTTTGCATTAGAGAGATATCTTCATGCGGTGTATAAGTAACGCACTATACATAGGCATTGCACAGGTAGATGCGGTGTCGCTGTTCACCACAATGTGTCTATTCAGCAGTGTTTAGATACATCATCCATCTTTTAGATAAGTTATTGCGCAAAAGACTACATGATCTATAGGCGGCATCTAAAAAAGATAAATAACGCAAAAATACGATGTGACAAAGGTGATATGCAATGATGCGGGTGTCGAAAACATTACCTTGCTAAATGATTCTTTATTGTACGGTATATGAATTCCTATATTCAAATTATGTTACTATAGTATACTAGCTGAATGCAAATAACTGCCAAACAGCGGACATGAAGTGTGCCAAAGACCATGTGTATCATTTACTTTAAGGCACAATATTCAATCATATATTATTCCACTTTGTGCAGAGACATAGAACAGCAATGAAACAGAGATTCCGGACACAAGAAGACAAGAGAGACCGTAGTTCACAACTAATCGTTGGCACAAATGTCGAAAGTCAGGATATCTATAAAGTCATTAGTGACAGCACGAATGCATCATGCACCAAGCAATAATTATCATGCAAGTCCTTAATCAATCGGCAAAAACTCAACGACCGATATGATCATAACATAAATCCGTCAGTAGGTACATGTGACAGCAGGGAATAAAGGACTCACTTCAGTATGCATGGGTGACCTGCTGCTGAGATTAGACTCCAGATCTATTTGCAACATCTCATTTTGTATTGCCTGTCAGGATGACTAATTGATAATCGATGGCCCCATTGGCAAGCAGTACAGTTGAGCGTTGCCGGTTTCCACACCCGGTTTGTGGTAATAACCAGTTTCATGGCTGCCGAATAGGCGAAAGATTGATGGAAGACAGAGCCTTCGACGAGACATGATTTAATCTGTTCAATCTCGGCCTAGTATTCATCAAACCGGAAGTACGTTGCTGTGCAGATTTGGTTTGATTTCTGCCGTCCACTTTGTTTGATATTTGCAGATACGTCAACAGTCTTGGTAGTTAAGGGGTAAAGCCCACTGTGTGATTATAGCATACGGAACCCATTTAATGTTATGTTTGAGCTAAAGCCACGTGATGATGATAGCACAGCACTAGTATTCGGTACACACCACTAAACACGCATGATATTGAGCCTACACTATGTAGCTCAATTTTTATGCAAATGACGTGGTTAACGAGCTGGTTCTGCAAAGCTTCAACAAACACGAAGACGGCATTGAGCTTCTTATTACAACTGCCGCGTGCAATATAATCGCCCGAAGTCATTATGAATTTTGTGCACGAATCTATTCGCAAACATGCAAAGACTATGGGAATTAATATCCCGACGTCCTATCTGCGGTAAACCAGTCACAACAACGCTTTAGTATCAAATGCAATCAAAAAACCTTATTCATTTACGAATATGGGTCCGGAAAGGGTATATTTGCGTTTGGTACGTATTGCAAACAACCAGATGAATGAGACCGTGAAGATGGGCTGTATAGTAGGTCCTATCTCACATATATATTGTTACAAAATGAGGCCAGAGTAGCATATGACAAGCAGTCAGATATATTAATCGCAGACGAAAACCAATGTCTAATTTCGTCATCAAAACAATTTTCCAGTCAGCTGAGAAGTGAATCACTAGCATTTGCATTGCAGCATCTAATGGTCTTTTTCACATTCACTACCCCGTCCACAAACCCGATACCGGGCGGTGAGAACACGCCCCTAAGTATATGCTGGCGATTTACCTCAGCACATGGAGAAAACCTACTTGAGTGCTGTGCGTCCCCCATTGCATGGAGGTTTGACTCATTAATTGATTTCGCGTTATTGATCACCTTCATAACATGACTTTATGTGTATCGTTTGATAAGGATATTAATGAGCACTCGTATATAATAGCGTTATCACTGTAATATAAACGTCAATCAGCATTGCAACAAGCCATGATGTGGCCAGTCTAATATCGGTCAATCATATATACGCATAACGCGCACATAGAATTGGTGAATAAACCTTTAACAATTATTAGCGCCAGAGCCAAACTCAAACTGATTACTCTCGTGTCAAAGCACTAGTCATGGGCGAGAGCGATACAATGTACCGGATGTGCCAGCAGGAAGCGGATCAACCAACGATCCGTGTCTTTTATTGCTCTGCAAGCATCGTGATAGTGGCAGTCGCAACATATCCAATTACGCACAAACACACACATTATTTGCTTCTGACCAGGTCATTATCAGTGATTTATGAGACCAGATAGGCCTGGAAGCAATCGCCACGCAATCCTCGTCAATATACCGATATTGGCGAAATCAAGTGTACTTAAATAGTTGATCATAGATATTTAAACACAATCTGTGCTCTGGTGCAATAATAAGCACGGTCTTCTTTCTCACGGTGCCTTGAATGCTTCCATTTCTAAAGATCTCTCCCTTTACCAAGTTTGTCATGTGTCACATATTATATGCTATGCAGAAAGATGCGCCCGTTTTTATTTGAAGCCAACCAGATGTAAACATGTAAGTATGCATGTAATGACGCATGTCACATGTGAATGTATATATGAATGAACTGTATGCATTAGTTATGTCTGTGTATGTAAGTATGTATGAATGTATTTTATGTATGTATATACCAAGTGTATGAATGTATATATGTTTGTATGTATGCATGTATTATGTAATGTATAAATGTTCTACCCATATGTATTAGTATGTATGATTCGTGTATGTATGAATGTTCCTGACAAGTGTTGGCATCGACAGAGAATGTGTGCGGTCGAGTTCAGGCCTTTGATTAATAGCTTGTGAAAAAAAGGTAAGATCGTGCTTGTATTCTACTGTCACTGGTGTACCGGACTGTATGTTCAATAATTACAACTATATGTAATGTGCTTCATGTGACGAGTATATATATAGATATATAATGTATGTATGTATATATATATATATGTCTATATATGTATGTATGTATATATTATAATGTATGCATACATGTATGTGTGTGTGAATGAATTTATGTATGTATGTATGCATGTATGAATGCATGTTTGTATGTATATATGAATGAATGTATGCATGTACGTGTAAGTATGTATGTATTTATGTATGTATATATGTATGAATGTATGTATGTTTGTTGTGTATGCATGTATTATGTATGTATGTTGTATGTATGTATGTATGTATGTTATGTATGTATGTATGTATGAATGTATGTGTATGTATGTATGTATGTATGTATGTATGTATGTATGTATGTATGTATGTATGTATGTATGTATGTATGTATGTATGTATGTGTATGTATGTATGTATGTATGTATGTATGTATGTCATGTATGTCTATGTATGTATGTGTATGTATGTATGTATGTATGTATGTGTATGTTCTATGTATATGTATGTATGTATGTATGTGTGTATGTATTTCTATATGTCTGAATGTCCATTGTGGTACACACGCATGTGTCAGTGTATGGATATATATATATATTTGTTTCGCTTGTTTGACGTGATTGCTGTGATGGTTTGGGGGAATCTATGCTGACTAAGCTTGATTGTTTTTATGCGATACGTGTGGCATACTTTGGAGGTGATGGCCTAATTACTCTAGACAGCTGCTTGCTTGTTATCTATTCATTGATAATTACATCGCAAATTAATTCGTTTAACTATTATTAGCGATGCTGTGCATTGATCAATTCAGATAATTACAAAACCTTTGTATTTGTGTGTCTAACAGTTAGTGAAATAATTGATTCCCATCAGTTGCATATACAATGTACTGTGTGGCCATTATGGCTGCATTATTGGCTGACAATGAAGCTGGGTGCTATGTAGGTATCAGTATTAGCATACCGACTTTTACTTATCTCAATGGGCTCACGAAGGATGTACTTGAGCTGGTGCCTCTGTTTATTGCATTAGGTACGAGCTGAGACTTATATGGCATTGTTAACCCAAGGCACCAAACAGCCGCCTCAAACATGACGACATTATAGAAACAAAACAATATGCAGCGCCACATATCCTCTGAGCACAGTTAAATTATCAATTAGTCCCATTCGTTGAAGAATGTTGGGTTTTTAAAAATCTTTTTCTCGCTGTTTAGCGACTCCTGTTTTATAAATTCGGTGAGTGAGGGTTTACGTTAGATTGTAGCGGCATAGTTGATAAACGCTGATAGTCAGGCATGCCATAAACAATGCATATTTGAGTTGTTATTACTGGATACAGTATCTATGGATTGTCGTCTATGTCATGCAGACCAGATGTTGCATGCTAACTAGCCTTATTGCATGTAATTGTTCTCATTGGTCTTAAACAAACGGTATTATAATAGTACCTGCCTTATCGAGGGTTGCCATTGCAGTTAGCAGCTCAGAATATATTTATTGCAAGGATAATTGCAATCTCCTCGCGGAATGAAAACCACAGCCAGTTTATTTGGATGGCGTTGAACAAAGAGCTATTATGTTAAGCAGTAGTTATATTTATTCACCGAGCATTAGAAATGTCATCCATTTTCGATGCTGCCTAATTGTAAACATTCAATTTACATTTCGCACACTCTACAAATATGGCTTATAGGTCCCAGAATATAGACTGCACGGGGAAAACGTTTTCAGCCATTCTGTACTGCAGTTTACAAACAATGTTTAAGTTGTCTGAAAACAAACAATCTCAATAACAAACAGGTGTATAACTTGCAATAAACCATAACACGCATCATGCAAATGACAGCTATTGTGTCCAGGTATCTGACAAACACTATAGGCAAATAATGCAAGCATCATACCATGACTATCTAACGCTAACATTACCAGGACGTATAACTGCTTTTAATTACGTAAAACTAACCCATAACAATGAGCAAGTTACTTCCATGTATGACAATGTGGCACGCGATATTTCATTTATCGCAGTTATAATTAAGACGCATTTTGTGAAGCAGGTATTAAATAATCGTATACGTCCATATTTCTACAGTATATTTGAGTTAATGTATACAAAAAGTGTAATTGATATCATTACAAAAATGACAGGTTGGCTCCAGGTAAAATATAATAACAATCTAGGTGGCTAATCGCAGAACTTTTTTACTCTCTTTTAATTGATGCCATTACCAAAATGATAGGTTGACTCTAGGTAAAATATAAGACAAATGAAGGTGAAAGTTTGATTAGCTCATCGCAGAACTTTTTACTCTCTTTTATCCAACGCCCTACACACAATAATATCACGGATGGCTCAACATTTGACAAATGCGTTGTAGCAAAAACTCAGCAACACACCGGTTGACAATGGGATTTTGTGTGCTCTCTTGTGTACAGGAATTACAGGAATGGATGATGTACAGTACACATGAACATTCACGTGTCAACAACTACAGCGACCTACAGCGGATAACAGGGCAGCTAACATCGCGTGACAAATTACAACTAGCCCTGAGTGATGATATTAAATGTTTAGTTCTATCAGTGACCCTTGGTAATATGGGCAAAAGAGTGCAGGATTAAATGAATTGAGAAGCACAGAAGTCAAGACATAATTAGATGCTTTTGCGATCTGGATGTCATATTTGCAATGACCATATAAATACAACGACATTGATAACTCAACATAATGATATTGATCGTTATTGTAGATATCGGCGTTATAGTTAACCTTGTGTTTTGGTCAATACTAAGTTTTCCATAGCAATATTTGTCACATGTCCTTTAGATTAAGTACACGCGCAGCTCATAGTTACATTGTTGTCGTAATCTGCTTCTGTATTGGCACAGAGCGAACGTCGTGTGTCACGTGCAGCGTTTTATTCTCTTGTCTTGGCAGGGACTCCCATACTCACATAAATATCTCGGCAAAAACCCTGTTAACTGATAGTTACGTTCCTGCAACGTAACGAAATCTGAAACTTATACTAATTTCTAAATCAATTCTGCAGGTCCATTGAAGCAACCTGCCTGTGACTTGTAAAATAGCATCACTTGTTTTTAAGATATTAGAATTTGTTTTCGTGCGTACATATCATATATATATCATTATTGCAACAGCCATTGCTTTTCCATTGCAGTAAAAATATGATCTTAGCAGTGCAGATAATCTAATTTTCCGATCATCGTCCATTCCTAACAACGATGAGGAATCTTTTCAAACTAGCGTTGGAGAATCCATTTACAATGCACTCAGATACAGTAGGTTAGCTGTGACAAAATTACCTCATTATTCATTTTCCAACAGCCTGGTTCATTCGTATATGGCAACAGCACAAGTGCAAATATTGTTCTAGTCGGTAAAGACACTGGTCATGCTGAGTTAAATAAACTTCATAGTAGCCAATGCTAGATCAAGTTAATGTTCAATGCATCAATTGCGAATATTTTTTGACGCATCAATAAGAAGGCTGCAGGTAATCGACCATGCTGATACAGTGCAAATACTTTTCATTCAAAGAGACGCGAATGATAGGCGCGTATTCAATTACGTTACATAGGCAACATGTGTCCCATTCGACATTCGCTTTACGAGTAAATGATCTTCCTCGCAATAGCCATCCTATAGCACAACGCAAAGGCTACAAAGTTGTCGCTGCTTAGGCAGTCATAATGCTACACGGCCTGAGCGAAAACGCTGCTCTTAAAACCAATAAACCACTAAATGATTCGCTGTCGGCTTTGATGTTTCTGTAGAATTCGATGTAGCTAGCATACGTTAACCCGAAGCGACATGCTCCCTTTTCCTCACTCCACAGCTAATCAGCTAAATAAAACATAAATCTAATATATATATATATATATATCTATAGAGAGATAGATATATATATAGAGAGAGAGAGAGAGATCGAGATATAGATATATAGATGAGATAGAGAGATAGAGAGAGAGGAGGAGATAGAGATATAGGGAGGAGAGAGAGAGAGAGGGATATATAGAGAATCTCTATATAGAGAGAGGAATATATATATTATATTTAAGCACATAGGATATATATATATATAAATATTATATAGAGAGAAAGATATACATATGTATATATATATGTATACATCCTCCCATATATCAGTCTATACATCTCTCTCTATATCTATATATATCTCTATATATATATATATATATATATATATATCTATATATATATATATATATATATATATATATATATATATATATATATCTATCTATAATTGTATATTTTAGGAAGACTAACAATACCAAACTGCTTTTTCTGAATGTTGTGTAATCTAGCAGACGACTATGGGATAATATCAAAACTTGTATCGATTCGCTTACAGGGTTTACTTCGAGAAGCTCTGTGGTGATCGCTTCGCTAATTATAATACACTGTAAACGTTAGGTGGCGCTTCCATGATATAAAACAAAGCACATGGAAACACTGAACTGACGTCACTGTGATTTATAATGAGGGCATGCACAGCAGTTTTGTTCACGGCAAACGGTTATAATCGATGCTGATAAACACATAGCTATATATATTTTTGCGATCTATGCGGTGTACAATTTTGGGCTGGGATTTGATCGCGTTGTCTCTAATGCTTAAGTTTCCCTTGTGTGATGTTACACTGTTGACGCAGATGAATAGTCGTTTTATGCAAGATGACCTATATCACGACATGACCCATCGCGTAACCACGCATTACCGCAGGCAAAACACTGCTTCAATCAGTCGATAATGTTTTAAGACAATTCATTGCGTGCGAGCTTTTATTAAGCGTGCCCTGTCGCTATAGATACAACACTGATTTCGTTAGCGTACCATGCATTTACCCCATTTTTTTCTCGATGTCACGCAAACGAATACCTGCCTATACGAGATGAATTGGAACAGTAAATGGGTTGGTGACATATTGAAATATAAAACGCCGAATGTATTCGATACTTCGGCCAGAACTGTTTTGGTTATTTGTTCGTCCATCAAATAGCCATCGATATCAACACAACTGATATTGACTACAATCTGGATACCTATATTCAAAATTGGGGTCACAACTAATGTGACATTCAACATTTCTTAAGCAGTTACGATGCTTTGGTTTAACTCAAAATCAGTAGGTAGGCGCACTAAAGCTAAAGCCTCAACAGTTCCTTCGGTACGTCTAAACATGTGACATTTAAGGTATTACGGCGGATTTCAAACGCAATAGAGAATGAACATGTCTCGTTAGTAGAACAAAACAATTGATATATATAGTGTCAAAAAAACATGGATATAGTAGTTAATTGGCCTTGTACAAGTTACCAGAAAGATTGAAAATGGGAATTCTCTTAGCGATTCCCCGGAAACAAGTTGCACAACATTGAATTTGAATAGAGAATGAACATGTCATCGTTAGTAGAACAAAACAAATTCTTTATCGCTCTACAGGACAACAGTAGTTGGTAAAGGATGTCAACTCCTATTGCTCGGTAGAATAACCTTGAGGTTCATAAGAAATAAGATACCGGAGCAGTTCACTTTAATGTAAAACATGGCTGGTTTGATTCCTCGTTTATCCAGCGTAATGACCTCCAAAAACTGTCGAAAGGAGGCGCACAAGCGACCAAGTTTAATACAAACCTACATATCACTGCTCCCTTTTCTAAGATTGATAAGGATGTCATTCGATGTGATAAACATGGTTGCGAATTAAAATATCGACATTCTTCATATCTCCATGCACATTAAGCATGAAAACTTGTTAGAGCATAAGTTAGCGTGACGTCATACATATACATCATCTTGTATGTCGTACCCTATCACAGTGCAATTTGAAGCTGCAATTTAGTGATTGTCTGTCGTCTGCTGAAACGACCTTGAAATATTAGCACGTCATAGCATATTATAGCAGCTACTTCAATCAATACTACATAGTACAAGATATTACAATAATTTCAACAATAAAGACAGGTAGCTAGGCCTACGTGATGTTGCGTCGTTACTCATTCATGATAAGTGAGACATATCTAACTCGCGATTTGCTCGGTATGTTGATAACACAACCGAGAAAAACATCACAATAAAGCTCATTTGTATCTCGAGGGCTGTAGATAAGCGCCTTCATACTGTACCCGCGCATACATAAACACTTGACCTACATAGCCAAGTCGTTGGATGATGGTGGCGTAGCAGACAAAATGTTGAATCTGAAGATCAAATAGTTTCGCTGTTTCATTTTTCACTAGATAAATTATAGTTGAGGCTAGAATCTTCGATATATCAGTAAACATGAAGCGAATGCTAGGCAACAATGTGCTAGGAGGGATATGATTACATATATTGGAGGCCAGCACGTATCGCTGTTAAACACAATTTAGCTAGGCCACGTGATTATCAGTGAATATATATATACAAGACATACATCAGTGGACAGCATAATAACGGATATATTCCGGTATTAGTAACATTTCCAATGCATCCAATATATAATATTATATATATATAGCTTGACGGATAAGTATATTATATACATCGTAGCAAAGCCAATTGAAATTGCAAACTATTATTTTGCGGTATAATGACTATATACGTGTTTACAATATATGATATATACATATAAATATAGGAATAATTATGCATATATTTATATAAATCAATATATATAATTATATATATATATATAGCATATATATATATAGATATACATATTCATACAGAGTAGCATACCATATATACATAGGTCGATATAGCTATATATATATATATATATATATATATATATATATATATATATATATAACACACACATACATGCATATAAAGATCAACATAATACATTATATGAATATGTATGTATACATATAAATATATATGTTTACAAATGTATATGTAGATATATATATATATATATATATATATATATATATATATAAATATACATACAAGCATAGCATAATATTTATATATATATTTATATATAAATATCCATACATATAAAATATATCATACATATATAATATATATAACGTTACAGAGTACCATATATATATATATATATATATATATAATATATATATATAATATATATATTTAAATGAATGATATATATATATATATATATATATATATATATATATATATATATATATATATGTACTATATATGTATATTTACATGCATAATATATGTGTTTTACTATGATGCACAGCTTAATATTGTACGTACAAAAACGCCGCATTTACTTCCGAGATTACGCTTTTGCATCGGTAAGCATTTTATATCTTTATCACGCTTTTCCTCACTTGTCATCGTCGTTGTGT
Source organism: Urechis unicinctus (assembly GCA_034190875.2). Taxonomy (NCBI): domain Eukaryota; kingdom Metazoa; phylum Annelida; class Polychaeta; order Xenopneusta; family Urechidae; genus Urechis; species Urechis unicinctus. The sequence goes on from CM067349.1 coordinate 67,536,820, forward strand.
CATTGTATATTCAGTCTTGGTGAGGTATATACCATTATATAACATATCTTGATTAATTTCTCAAAACGAATTACATTGCTTTCTCTATAGGAAGGGACGTTTCCAGGACTAGTCCCTAAGATTAGGTTATTTAAATGGATATTGTCTACAGTCTCACTCCGTATGGGAGTACTTTTTCTATGTGCATGTTATAATGTTTGGGCAGCATGTGTGCTACCACCACACACAGTAGTCAAAGGTCACAGATACATTGCTATTAAAGCATCATGGTGTGAGGGAAAGGAAGGTCGCTATTCACTGAGTATAATATACCTCCCTGAGAGAACGGGTCCGTTATTACTCGGGAGTTGATGAATGCAATTTACCTTCAGATGCAATGGAGTTAATACGTTGTAAACATAATACTATATCACCACCCACCATTTGCGATAGACCACAATCCCTCCTGTGCAATGTAGATTCATAACTTCAATAGCCATCATGCTGATCCTATCTGGTTTCACTCGACACTGATTATATTTCCTCTGGCGTCGATGCGAGTGATATCCAAAAGACGCTTCTCTGCAGAATACTTCGTATGTTTTTTGAAAAATCACCTTATGTTGTGTGCACCTTTGATTTTTTCAAAAACAGCTGTTGCTGGTTGCTGAAACACTAGTTTATCAATTTTGTAGACATTCTCGTCTATCTTATTGAAGGCAATATTAATACTCGTGTCGACTCATTCATTGCATTTTGTAATTATTTTAACCTGGGTTATTTCATGTTCAGATAAATATGTCGCAAAACATTCTTGCAATCACAGCGAGATACATTCTATAAGCCGTTTATAGATCCCATTATGCAAGTGATTCCTTTGAGCCTCATTGGCTGTCGTGTTTGTTCAGTATTGCATGCATAATAAAGTTGGTATGGAGCTGTATGTGCCGCGCAAGTCCATCATCTCATCTAGTTGCAGACTCGCACTCGCGATGTAAGCAGTCAACTAAACCCACTGTCCCCGTAGCCGAGCTACGGTAAGGCAGTGCTGTCATTGGTTCATGTCGTTAGGACATTTACCATTTGAGACAAAGCCAAATAATCCGATTATCTTTGACTTTTCTGTGACGCTGCCAGGAACCAGACAACTTAATTAGGCTGCACATGGCTTGGTAATCTTCCACCTAGTTAAGCGTGGCCAGCGGCGTGGAACATTGCTTTCACTCATGAGTTAATCGTGTATTAAAAACAGATTAGTCCACGGAGAAAGTTGCGGCAATTGATTCGGTCTCTCCATATCTCTTTAAGATGGTCAGAGTGGAATGACGCATCGGGACGTTGCGTGATTAATAAGAGAGTTCCGGTTAAACAAATACAGTCACAAGCGCAGATGTTTGGCGAGTCAATGACGGCTAAGCCTAGTGGAGGAAGGTTTCATTGAATCACGTGATGCTACAGTGCCGGCACATAATTGTCACATGCTCCCCTACTTGTGTTCATGTCCACGTTTTGCATGTCGGTGCCTGTGTCGCGTATAGTAACCACACCATATTAGTATATTCAACATGCTTTGATGGCTTCGTGCCCAGGGATATGGAGTTTATTGACAGTAGTATCCGTTCGGGACACTTGGCACTGTAAAAAGGCGGGGTTTCTCGAGCAACAGAATTGGAGGTCATCTGTTAGCATATGGCCTCATAGGGGTATTTATGAGTTAGGGAACATCGAGTTTGGGAAATGTTTATATTAACACAAAATATAATGAATGATACATATCAACGCTGCTTGCACGGTGAATTACAATAACTGCCAACATAAAAAGAGCAAATTGGAAATGAGGCTTAGGCTGAATGGCAAACAGGTTATGCAATAAGGTTTCTTCCTAGTCCAATCAACAGAGGTTATGCAATAAGGTTTCTCCCTAGTCCAATCAACAGAGGTTATGCAATAAGGTTTCTCCCTAGTCCAATCAACAGAGGTTATGCAATAAGGTTTCTCCCTAGTCCAATCAACAGAGGTTATGCAATAAGGTTTCTCCCTAGTCCAATCAACAGAGGTTATGCAATTAGGTTTCTCCCTAGTCCAATCAACAATCAACAGTCCAGAGGTTATGCAATAAGGTTTCTCCCTAGTCCAATCAACAGAGGTTATGCAATAAGGTTTCTCCCTAGTCCAATCAACAGAGGTTATGCAATAAGGTTTCTCCCTAGTCCAATCAACAGAGGTTATGCAATTAGGTTTCTCCCTAGTCCAATCAACAGAGGTTATGCAATTAGGTTTCTCCCTAGTCCAATCAACAGAGGTTATGCAATTAGGTTTCTCCCTAGTCCAATCAACAGAGGTTATGCAATAAGGTTTCTCCCTAGTCCAATCAACAGAGGTAATGCAATAAGGTTTCTCCCTAGTCCAATCAACAGAGGTTATGCAATAAGGTTTCTCCCTAGTCCAATCAACAGAGGTTATGCAATAAGGTTTCTCCCTAGTCCAATCAACAGAGGTTATGCAATAAGGTTTCTCCCTAGTCCAATCAACAGAGGTAATGCAATAAGGTTTCTCCCTAGTCCAATCAACAGAGGTTATGCAATAAGGTTTCTAGCTAGTGCAATCAAAAGAGGTTATGCAATAAGATTTCTAGGTAGTCCAAAGACTTTATACAATAACTTAACATCCCCCGTCCACTTACACAAATATACCAGACCCTTTGCGTCATGCTCCATCTGCTCAATGGAAGATTCAGGCGGATAGCTAAATGCAACCGTATGAATCCTACTGGTAAATGCCACTATTTACTTTGTGGTTATATAAAATTGCTAACAGGATTTCATCGATAGGCCTCAGACCATTATAAGATTGTGATTATGATTATATTTTCACGTTTGCAGCATTATCTATCGTTGAGACACTATTAACGTCTAACTCGCTGGTTTCTGGCGCGTGGAATACTTTACGTCTGGTTCTTGGTGTAAAGGTCATGGTCAAACTGCGCAACGTCATTAAATGTGTTTCATTACCGAACTTTCCTATGGTTTCAGTATATAACCAGACATTTCGCGTATCTCGTCAATATTCTTGCAAATTGTCGAGGACGTCAGTCCCTACGGCGGCACGTATGGACATTATTTACAATTCATGAGCTGCGCAATATTTGACGACTGCCTTTTGCATGCATTACACGACCAAAGCACCTATTACTAAAATGTTCAATCTGTCATGAACCGCCCACGTTCAGATGTTTGTGAGCACATATGAGGTATGAGGCAGTATCATCAGTATAAATCGCCGCTTACACTCATTGTCCAACAGGAAATGTCAGAAACTAGATACGACTCACGTTGGTCATTTCTACCACACATAAGCAAGTATGTGCGCTTGCGATACATAAGTCATTAGTTATGTTTCCACTTAGTGCCATCAGGATCTACTGCAGTGTTTTGACCACTTAAACTCCGCATTTGAATTAACATATATATATAATTTTCGACTATCGGTATTGGTGGCGTATAACAGGTACGTGGTAGATATGGTCTCTGTTAGGACACTTTTATTATTATTGCCCTATTGTAGCACGTTGGCCGTAGTTTTGTTCGAATGCGTTCCTGTTCCTCTTTGGAATAAAATTCGACCGCTAAAGCCACGCAATGTAATTGAAGATCTAAGTAATCCATGTAAATGTCCTATGTAATGTATAATGATTTATCTATGTACAGTATACCACATTCGTACAAAACAGCAAATTACAATTTATTAATGTTATTCGTAGCAATTCTTTACACGTCACAATCGATCAGGGTCCGCAGTTACTGCATGTTTTTGTTATACCATAAACCCCGATTTAATTCAACTAAAGCAGACATCTATTACAAACCGCAGCAGGATCCGTGGCTGGTCATTTGTGAATTGCTTACGACATGGGTTTTTATTTGGACATCCGGTTAAGGCTCAGTAAACATGATTATATTCCGGCCCCAGAATGGAGTCTCTTTTGCCTATATTGCATTCCCACTTTGATAGATGAACCTGGTTCCAAACCATAAATAGGCATATCGTTATTTGAAGCGGATAGTGACTTTATGCTAAGCATATTGAGCATCAATGGATGCGTTAACTAATAAAGTGACTGTTTGTAGAGTGAATTAGGGGTCATTCGATACATTCACTAGGATCAACCAGCAAAGGCCACACCATATAAACATGCAATACATCAGCGCTCTCAAACTACCACCGTGGATATAAACAACATACATAATGATGAGCAAAACGTCGCAATAGAATCTAGTTAACGTGTGTAACACTGGTATATCTTATCGAAGGTGGTTAATGATATTGTCACAGGGTGTACAAAAGATATGTGTCATCAAAGTGTCAGAGTAATGTGCTTCACCGACCCAACAGCTCTATTATCATTTGGGAACTAATGTCCTACCCATTATCATTATTAGGTTTAATCCGTCTGTATCATTTCCGTCTGTAACAGTTGGGCCTCATTCCAGTTAGGAATGCAGCAGCTCACTTCTATTCTCGACGTTGATAAACGTGAGATGTCATATAAGCAAAGCGAATTCAATGCTTCCAAGTTACCATATGTCAACACTGGATGCCTTGCTGGTGATAAGTATCGGATTATGACTCAGCGTTAATGTGGGTTGGCAGGAATAGCAGCAGTAGAGTATTAAATTTACAAATCAATTATTGGATTTTTTGTGTTCGGCAGCACAAGTTCTTTTGTGCATAATTTAACGGAAGTCACCGAAAAAGTCAAATATTTTGTCAAGCTTATGTGGCAAATGCCTGAGCCGGAAAAATATGCTGACAATTTTTCAAGTAGTCCATTTAATGCTGTGCAGTAAAATATCTCCTCCATTTAGTCGTATCGGTTCATCGATTAACGTCACACCTCGTTCCTAATATGGGGCTCTAGCCCCTCGTCAAAGGGGTTGTTTTTCAGCTAGCGCCCTAGATTGCGGTTTTTTCCCCTCCGGTTATCTTATGTGAATAGCTGACTCTAAGGTATTGCACGCCGGCATTTAAAACTGTTAAATGTGGCTCTAGCTGGGCCATGCTGTGGTTGCTGTTGTCTTAAACCAGCAATCATTACATCTATGAATCAAGCTAAACCGCAATAATTGCCAGCAATAAGTCACTATGTCAAACTATTACCCGACGTGCTCAACACTAAGGTGGCTCACATTTCATTGCTCAATCACTGAATAATTATGGCTTAGCATCAACGGATAGATATTTCATAGTTATTATGTGCACAATTGATCAAGGGTACCATAATTCGCTTTATATATGTACAAATTGGGACATTACGGCACTAAAATATGATCTGGCATCTAATACAGGGAGATATGACATAACCTATCTAGATTATAAGTTACCTGCATGCATGAACGCATCCATGGATACTCAATAATCTAATGATGCGTTTAGAGAAAAGTCTTTTACTTTTTAATTATTATATTCCTTGCAACATATCGGCTCAAACGCGTTCTATACTCAGATGTGCCAGTATAACCATCATCATGGGGTGGGGGAGTATGTATGATACGTATTGATAACGGAACTACTACGGACCTACGGTGCTGACGACAATTAGCATACATTTAATTTAATTAGTTGTGTGTTGGGCATCGTCATGAAAACCTTAAAGTTAGCCGGATATTTGTAAAGGTTTAAGTGCTATCAAAAACAATCATACCGTAAGCAATGTATTCATCCTTTACACAAATTTACCTTACCAACTTACCAATGAATGGTAGAAGATCATCAGCAGAAGCAACGTTTTACCACGTAGACATGTAATGGCACACCATGTACAATGTGAACATTTTACGCAAATGTTTAGAAATAAGCGCTTTAAAGAACTGATCGACGTGGATATGGCAAAGATAATAAGTATTTCCGGCGGTCTAGTGCCATTGTCATCGGCGCTGATATTATCACCACATACTACCTGGTGCTCCAAAGTTATATTCTCTAACGGCCAAAGGAAATATATGCATAAGGCTTGAAATATTCATTACGCGTTCTAATTTAAGACCATCATCAACATTTCCGTAGCTTTCAACGCGTAACATTACCTGTCAAATTATTTGCGCATAGGTCGGTAGAGATGAATTCAGCATAAAGTCGCAACCGGCCATTTTCCGCAATTAAACATCATCGGATTTGCAAAAGGTCAAGTCAGTATTAATGGCAAGGGTAAGTAAGCATGAAGTGCAACGGCACACCAACACTGGTGAGTAAGATGATTTCCTATTGATAAACGAAGAAAGAAGAAAAAGATACATATCCGTATGCATCTGTCAGAGTTTTTTTTATTAAGGGCAGAATAGCAGCGCACTAGTCGAGAACCAAATTGCTTAATTTTTCTTAAAGGCTTTTAGTTTATTTTTAAACGCACCATGAGCTCATTTAGGCTCACATTTGATCACGAATGCTTTTTCTTGTGCTTTTGACAGATTGTTACAAATTATGGAGCGAATTATGAATGTGGAATTATTTAGCTTATTTGTTTTGTGTCAAACCATACGAACGCTGCTGTAATACTCCCGGGTCTTCCCTTGGTCGCCAGGAAATGCTACCCTATTACCCAAATACATCACTGGCCTGTTGTCCTCTTGTTTGCTGAGCTGTGATGTCTCCCGAGACAGTCAGGCGGTTCAGACATGCGTCTATTGAGTACAATGACGTATTTCCGCCTATAACGACCCCGTTAATCTGGACGCAGTAGTTTACTGCTGGGTACATGTTGCTACTTATCCTAAGCAGTTAACTGCTGGGTACATGTTGCTACTTATCCTAGTAGTAGTACTGCTGGGTACTGCTGGGTACATGTTTACTGCTGGGTACTTATCCTAAGTAGTTTACTGCTGGGTACATGTTGCTACTTATCCTAAGTAGTTTACTGTTGCTGGGTACATGTTGCTACTTATCCTAAGTTTACTGCTGTTTACTGCTGGGGTACATGTTGCTACTTATCCTAAGTAGTTTACTGCTGGGTACATGTTGCTACTTATCCTAAGTAGTTTACTGCTGGGTACATGTTGCTACTTATCCTAAGTAGTTTACTGCTGGGTACATGTTGCTAATTATCCTAAGTAGTTTACTGCTGGGTACATGTTGCTACTTATCCTAAGTAGTTTTACTGCTGGGTACATGTTGCTACTTATCCTAAGTAGTTTACTGCTGCTGGGTACATGTTGTTACTTATCCTAAGTAGTTTACTGCTGGGTACATGTTGCTACTTATCCTAAGTAGTTTACTGCTGGGTACATGTTGCTACTTATCCTAAGTAGTTTACTGCTGGGTACATGTTGCATTTTCAGACATTTAATAACCTGCATTACTTGCTAAACCATCTCTCTTTGGACACCAAAGCAATTCGGGATCTTTGTATATAGTGCATCGAGAATGTGCCCTGAATATCAATTAAATGGTCTCATAGTTGAATTTGTTTTACACAAATGTATGGTACATAATACTATGCACAGTTTCGATGACACCATTTCAGAGTTTAGATTAGGACACTACCTATTGTGTCTCTGCATCAAGTATGAAACAAGCTAATATCAGCTACCAGGGCCAACCAATATTTGGGCATATTTGTAACGGATTCCACGTTTGCTGTTTTATTTATATCCAAATCACTAACATCCTTTCATCGTTAGTCTCGGTCGATTACAAGGGCAAAATTACGATCAAATTGTCAAGTTTGTAGCATAATCTAGTGTTGAGAAACGGTTAACGTGCCGGTTCATGGAGTATTTGGATATTTTGTCTAGTACTGTGTGTTAAGGTTATATGTCTTGGTCAAAGCGCAAAATGTCATTAAACGTGCTTCATTTCCAGATTTTCCTCCTCTTTCAGATAGCCTATATTGCACATATTTCTGCTAATATCATTATTGCACATTGTCAAATATGTGATTCTTCACGGCGTAACGCATGGACAATATGAGCCATATTTTAATTCAAAATCTGCGACCCAGTCGATGCGTAACACCACCAAAGCCCCTTTTAATAATATTATAGATCTGTCTTACCCGCTGTAAATATTAGTGACTAGATAAAACATACGTTGGTCGTACTGTTAGGCACCAGCTCTGGCACAAACACATGTTCAAGTATGAGGGCTTGTGATATATACTTCGTTTGGGATTCATTAGTTTTGTTGCCATGTTCTATATTACTTAGAACCATCATAATCCACATCTGGACCTCCAATTGGATGCTGCTCTGCTATTGGTCAATGTGTTGCAGGCATATCTACTCTGCATTTGATCAGCGTATTCACCGTGACATATTTAAGTTTTTGTAGATCTGGTAACCGGAACGAAATTTGCATATTTAATTATTGAAGCCATGTTGCAGCGCGTTTGTAGCTAGATTACTTAATGATGATTTGTGTTAAGATAACAAGAGACATTTTCTTTTATGTATTTCGCTGTAAGTCAGACACAGCGAAGAATCGCCCCTATAGAGTACTGTGAAGATAATTCATCAAAAATCACAGTTATTGGAATGACAGAGGATAATATTACTGTTTGATACACCTGTGCGATACAAGCAACTGCCGTCTTGCTAACGAGGCAAGGCATATACCCCTATCAAAGGGGCTGAAGTATATGTTGTTCTTGATATGACAGGTATCAAATCAATAAGACAAACCTGAAGCTGCCTTGGCTTTTATGACGGCCATTCTGTAATTGTGCCTTCAGTTATCCTACACCGCCAACACAGTATCGTCACACACACAACGAATGACGGTAATTGATGGCCTAGATCTGTTCTACAGTCAGTTGCTCCTCTTCGTGTTGGGATTGAAATGCGACCGCTAAAGCCTAGCTATATCTTCACTGCGCCACAGTACATTAACAACAAATTACAAGTTATAAATGATATCATTTTCCAATATCTTAAGCAATCCGTCACTTGTCATCATCGATGGCCTTCGACATCGTAATGCAGGTCATATTTTTCTTTCATATTGGACACTGATTTCTATGCTTGTCTCGTTTGTTGGACGACGCTTAGATCTTAAAAAACATTGCTCTTCTATTGAATGACGTCTAGATGGCATCGCGCCGGTGTGTAGAGACAACTATAAAGACGGCAAAACGGGTTATTTACCTGAGTTTCGTCCAAATACCGGTCGTAAGACTATATTGAGTGTGATGATGTATGACATATACGCTATACAATAGTCAGTGGTTCCAGAATGCGCCAAGGATGTGTAGAAAATGAGAAGAAAGTGTCCATGGATGGATATGATATGACACTGTGTAAGATTTGGAACTTATGAAAGCGTAGCTATTGGAGGTAGGCAGTTAAATAAGCTGTAAGTAAAAATTTGAGACGAAAGCAGATTTCCTTTTCCGCAACGTTCATCATCTTAAAACGGCAGCAATGTTTGTGGCATGGTCGTTTGTGAATTGTGTATGACATGGAATTTATTTGGACATCCAGTTGAAGCTGGTTGAACATGATTGTATACTGGTCCGAGAATAGAGCCCTCATTGCCTGTATAATGCCTTCCCACTGTGATAGATGAACCTGCTTCTAAACCATAAATAGGCATATCGTTATTTATGGCGGCTTTATTTGCTTAGTTTATTGAGTATCATTGGATGCATTCACTAAAATTGTGCCTATTTGCTTTGTATATTGAGAATCATTTCAGACATTAACTAAGATCAACCATCAAGGGCAACACTTGATAAAGATATAATACATCAGCGCTTAAACTACCTCCATGGATAAATACGCCGAGATAATGACGAACGCTCCGTCTTTATATTTGTATTATATTTTATCTTTTTAGCGTCTGCGCACTATTGCGTACAATCATATGGCACCTGTTTCATCGATCGTAAAAAGAGATGAAAGTATATGCATCACCAGATTGTGTATATCTACGCCGAACTAACGTGTATCACTTTTGTTCATTCTTCATATCATTCATTTTTCATATCACACGCTCATCCAATTAGATTTTCCTTCTAATGCAACCGATAGTACGATAGCCTCTCTTTCGCTCTGATTGGGCAATGACTAAGTATAATGATAATTTGCGACAATATAAGTCGTTAGGTAAGGGCAAATAACAAATCGATTGTATTTTCTAATTCGTTTGCTTCCGTGATAAATGTATTTTTAACAAAATTTGCTATAAACAAAATGATAACAAATATAATTCCAACACGGCCTAAGAAACCACACCACAGCTGCAATCGACCTAGCACCAGTTATGAATATGATAGGTGTGTTCCAGTTACAAGGCGTTTGGTGGCATGAACTCAATGATCTGTTGTTTCGTAGTTCATCAGAGGATAGGGATCAGGTTAAGAATGGGTTCACGGGAGCGTCGCACCTGATGCATGATTAATATGTCAGTTAATCAGACGCAAGCAACATTACATGATGAACATTTTGTATAGTTTGTTGCTCGAAAACATATCTGTTATATGTCTAAAACAATCGGTAGAGTTGTACCACTGCACACTTTCACTGCTGAAAAGTGTTTGCTTTATTAAGAACAATTCTCCAATGGGGATATTGCTCAACGTCATATATGTATGTAGGTATCCAGGAAAGGAAACAATTGCACTGCTAATCAGCCCTGTGGACACTGAGACTTAACTAAACCAACAATAATATTTTTACTACAGGCAGTTGGTGCACTTGTCCACCCCCCCTGTTTGTCCATCAGCAATTGCAAATAAGACTAATTTGGTAGCGTGTGAACTACAACGTCATGATTTGTACTTTTAACACCATGATCATTCGTCATTCATACTATCCATATGTAGCTGAGATGGATATTTAAATTGCATAGCATTAGGGAATGGCTTTACCCATCAGTAATATCTGTCAGACGATACAATAGCGCTTAGCTAACCTACGTACACAATCATAGCATCATTACACTTAGCAATTATGGTTTTACATTGCTCGTATTGATGACAACTAGATGAGTATAGTAATACTAAGATATATCCAGTACACATGTGAAATTGATTACTAATCCGGCTTGTTATTAGGGTATGCGGCATCTTTCACCGAAAGGATTATTTATTGCAGCATCATATGACAGCATGATAGCATGGTTCAGCCAGGTCAATCCCAATCGCCGTCGTGTCGTAGTTATCATCATGTTTCGAAATATATATACATTCTAGCAATCAGTCGAGTTTAAGGTGAAGGATAAGAAGTTATTGCATTGTACAATATCATCCGTTTTGATGTAACCTCAGGCAATATTAATAAAACGTGTGTATCCTGAATGTGTGTTACCTGTTATGATGATTCCCTTGTGACCGCAGCTGACAGCTACCTGTGGCTGCTAGACACATATCAATCAATGAAGCCATATGATAGCTCTCCAGGCCACCCAGTCGGCGATATTCTAACGGATGTACACATATATAACATGAAATGTCGTATGTGGAAGGAAATGTATGTATGTATGTATGTATGTATGTATGTATGTATGTATGTATGTATGTATGTATGTATGTATGTATGTGTATGTATGTATGTATGTATGTATGTATGTATGTATGTATGTATGTATGTATGTATGTATGTATGTATGTATGTATGTATGTATGTATATGTATGTATGTATGTATGTATGTATGTATGTATGTATGTGTATGTATGTATGCATGTATGTATGTATGTATGTATGTGTATGTATGTATGTATGTATGTATGTATGTATGTATGTATGTATGTATGTATGTATGTGTGTATGTATGTATGTATGTATGTGTATGTATGTATGTATGTATGTATGTGTATGTATGTATGTATGTATGTATGTATGTATGTATGTATGTATGTGTGTAATGTGTATGTATGAATGTACGTATGAATGTATGTATGTGTGGCGGCTGCGAGATAGTGATGTGGCGGCTACAAGATAGTGATGTGGCGGCCACCGGTTAGTGATGTGGCGGCCGCCGGATAGCACCATGTTCACGTGGTACCAATGAGCTTCCGTAGTTTGTAACACTATGCATAAGTTAATTATTTATGTATGCTCTCTTCGTATTAAGTTTTATCGTGGAACAAAAGTAAGTAACATACGTCATTATCCTTCACAGTGTAACTTGGAGCTGCAAACTAGCAGTTGTCTATCATCAACCGAAACGACTTTTGTAATGTTTACAAGTCGTAGCACAAAATATCAGGCCAGCTAATAATATACACAATGATCCAATATATCACATAGCAGAGGACAAAGAAAAGGTCAAGCTTTATATGGTGACAATGATACATATGTCTGGTAGCACTGCGTCGCTCTCATTTCCTCTTTGTAATGTTATAGGTATCACTAGTACATTAATAAGCAACATATCAGTGACATACTTGAATATCCCCAATTAGGGCATCAATTTTCATGGTAATCGAAAACTGTTTTATAATGATTGTAGGCAACGATGTCCCACGCAAGGCCTATACAGTGACGGACACGAATCGGGTGGGAGGTCAGCGTAATTGGCGTTGGATCTTTAAGTGGCACAGAGAGTGAACTTCAAGTCTGGCATTATCATGGATTTACAGGACAAGATCGACAGTAGTAGTATGGGTGAAGGCGAATGTTGTGCCGGATCAACACTCGCTAACTGAGTTCAATGGTGTAAACACACCAAGGCTGACGGCGATAGATCTGGATGTTGATCGGACAAAGAGAAAACAAAACACGGCTCTCTCAGGCGATCGTTTATTTATACTGTTTGACCAGCTACCAATTGACGTTTCGTTAATGATATTGTACCAAAACATTCATTGGAATAACAATTGTTATCAATGTTTGATGAAATCAAATAGATGGATTTGCCAAACAAGATGAGCAGATTGAAAATGCTCTGTTGTGCGTGTAGATGTGGTTTGGAATACCGCACTCGTCCAGGAAATATAAAAACCATAGTTATGGGGGGGGAACCTATCCACTCTTTAAGTGATTTAGCATATAGCGGAATTGTAGATAGATAACAGCAAAACAACTTGCACGCAATTTTATTTGCATAAATATCAGAGCACTTTCAAAGGATTGATCATCACCGTAATTGCATACACATGGATAAGACGCGTGCATGTTTCAGAAATTTCCATTTAGCAGGAAGTCTTAGAAAAAGCTGCCCCAATTTCGCGAAACCTCATTTAACGAAACCGTTTGTCGGATTTCAATATTGGTTAGTTAGCAATCATAAAGTTAAGTGATTTGCTTATGATAGACAGAATACCTTTTTCTGGAGTACGGTATAAACAGAGGCTTAATAGTATTTTGTTGTTTAATAACTCGGAGGGTAAAGGGCGATAAATTCGTCGTCCAGGTGCATGATAACCACTCGAAATGAAGACAACGTCCACCTGATCAAAAGTAGTTGTATTTCACCTGCTGTTCCGGAGAGCGAGTTTCTGCCCTTTGGTCATCTTATGTGAATAGCTGTATCCAAGGTATTGCCGGCTTACGCTTATTCCTGTTAGCAGTGTCTCTAGCTGTGCCATGTAGCGGCTGCTGCTGCTTTCTACACGCGATCATTACATCCAGATTAAACTAAACCGCAATCATTAGCAGCGCTAAATCACATCGAATTAATATGCCAAATTATTGCTCAATTACTCGACGCGATCAATATTAAGATGGTTCACCGTACATTTCTTGATGATAATTGCTTGGCAATGCTAGGTTTTTAATGCAAATGTCACTAGTTTTATACATACCTCAATAAACACAAGTAATATGTTAAAAATAGTTATAGTCATGATAACCATATCAGATCATATGGTTAGAAGGCGTGCGTTACTGTTGGTGAGATTAACTTACATCTTGATTTTGTTTCAGGAAGTAGTGTCACTTATCTAGGACATCCACACAATTTGATTTACAAACTAGATCATATCTTTAGATTTTAATTCCCAATATCTATGTCTCAGCAGTATGAGGCCGCGATGGGTAAAATAATTTTTTACATCGATGGAATTATCCTTTGCACTAGCGGGTGTGTGAGTGTATTACCCCATACGGCCATTAACTGTGATTTATACAACACGACGGGAAAGATTAGTGAGGCTGAAGCACCTAGGTAACCAGAGGTGATGACTCAAGTGACTGTTATTGCCAGGCACACAGCCCTGATACACTAAAGAAACATTAAGAGGCGACAACAAATGTCAAAGCTTTTATTTGCAGCCGCAAGATGGGCACCCTGGAAAAGAATCTAGAATGATTTCAATATGAGGCTTCACAGAACTCTTATCACCTCTTGTATTTCACGCATATCAGGTTATAATTTCTTAAGGATAAGACGGTACAGCTTTCATACAAAGACCTTAGGGAAATGATGTGGTTGGTCCAGTCTTAGCAGTGCGTCATTGGTGACGCCTAAGGCGAGTCTGCTACGGACCTATTTATAACGTACTTCCGCTATGAAGGAAAGCGTCGGCCTAGCACACATTTAAACATTGAGTTTTCTTTTGTCCCTTTGAATCAGTGAACGGTCCTTTTAGACTAATTGTCTCTCCGTCGCTTTTGCCATGTCAAGTAGTAATTAATTAATCGAAATTATCTTGATTATGTTAAACTTGTGTTACTGTATGATACGTTCTTACATAGTCACACACACGCACACACACAGGGACACACACACAGAGAGGCTACGTATTTCACAGAACACGTTTTCAAAACTTTGGCATTGAGCACTGAATTCAGTACAACCTTACTTTGCCAATCACCACAACCATGGTGTAACGGATACATATTTGACCTTTAACTGTTTATCACCGATGCACATACAAATGAATTATCGGAACTGTTTATTAATCAATTGTACTCTCTAAATTAAGTCAGCATAGCATTGTTACATATCACGAACAATTGACAACTCACACTTGGTATTTTTTTGTCAGCAAAAACTGGAAAGTGAACTTAACTATGAGCCGCGATTGTTGTAGCTTTGAGAGCTGTTAATATGAGTTGTTTTAATTGCAAATCTCGACGTGATCCATTACATCGCGCTATCGTGTTCCGAAGAGCATTTAAGTTGGAAGATAATGCAGCTATAGGGAAACAAATGATTAATAGGAAACACACTGTCTCTGTAAGACCAATGCACTTGTTAGCTGTCGTTAAGCTATGGCAACATCGGCGTCTGGAATACCACTACGGTGTGTACCATTACTTCAACTTCAGTAGACTAGACAGCATAGTCAGCCGATGCGTAGCATCACACCGGTGTAAGTGATGTCTGCGTTTTCCGGACGAATAAATATCGGTTCCCGTACTAGCAACATGACAAAGGTGACGTGGCACGTCTAATGTGATACTCTCATACGGCTTAAGGTGAGCCGTGAGATCGTTGAATATTTTTAAATGCTTACCATGTAGTTACCACATTATTATGCCGTTTAATAAGTTAAAGTTGAAATGCTGTGGTGTTCTGTGGCGCTGCTGTTTTCAAGGGTTGTTGGTGCAAGAGGTAATTCGGTTTAAGCATTGGCTTCATTTGGTGAATCCTACAAATAATTAAATTCGCATACGCCAGGCGCTGAAGCAATAACTGACATATACTGATAGCTGAATATTAAACAGTCATCCAAATGTTAAGATAGACGACATTCTTGCAAATATTATATTTGATATACACATCACAGATGTTTGATGTACTCATTTGCAACTATGTGCAGGTGGTCTTTAAAAGTCACCACTTTGCAGGGATTAACAATACATCAACAACATTTTATTTTCTGATTCTAGGTGCCTGACTTCCCTCCGAATCATGATGTAAATAAGGTTAATGATGTCGATGGTGCGTCGAATTGAGGAACACGTTGAGATCTTGTATTTGTTTTTAATTGCATCGCAACCATTGCAATACATGAGTGCATTCCCAGGCATCCAATTAATTCCTTCGTGCA
Source organism: Urechis unicinctus (assembly GCA_034190875.2). Classification (NCBI taxonomy): domain Eukaryota; kingdom Metazoa; phylum Annelida; class Polychaeta; order Xenopneusta; family Urechidae; genus Urechis; species Urechis unicinctus. Next base: position 67,552,728 of record CM067349.1, read on the forward strand.
GCATAGTTGTCATTACCACTGCAGCTGCATTTGTGTTGCGGATTGAGGCATGAGACACCAAATGAGATTATTCTATTGAACAAAATTGCTACTTTGGGGCAATGTCTCCGCTGAAGCAGGCCCTCACAAGGTTCATCACACCAAATATGCATTGTGGCATGGACCATGCTGGTCCAAAGGCGTACCACAAAAGTACTCGTTGATAGAATTGAGTTCAAGTGAGTCTGGATTGGTCCGCTTCAAACATATAGCTATACACAACGTTCTGTTTGCACTGTCGTTCCTGAGACATCGAAAACCTGCTTATTGATAGCTTGAAGTGCTTGACGCCGTATAGCACACGAGTATATGTGTGACATTAACACTAAATTTACCATACCTACGTGTAATGTGGGATGGATGCAGTTAACCAGCGGTTGACATCGCAACGTCAAGATTATTATTAGTGCAGAGCAGAAACGATGCATGCGTATTTGACCTTACGAATTCAAGTTAATCCATTATTTCCTCCGTAAATTTACATTCAAATTATATCCAATCCAAATGACTAACTCGCAAATCAGTCATCACAACAATGGCCTTATAAATGCTGCTGGCCAATTGCAATCAGGCTCACAAATGAAAATTGTATCATGCTTTCAATCTAACTACTCAAAACAGTCATGACATGCAGCTTATGACACTTTTGTTGTTTAAAAAGAGGCAAAGTGAAATTACAAACGAATATATCTCAGACTTAATTATTTGAGCATTATGATTGTACCATTAATTCGTCTGTATTGACGACTAAGCAGCGGGTTAATCGATGACACTCTGTTTTAGTGTTTGCTTGACGGACGGTCTATATCAAAGGTCCGAAGCATCCTCTCTGTTGGCGTCGACAATGACGCATTGCTTCGTCTGCACCAATTTAATTTATTATCGTCTTATGCTAAGTCATTTCATGGAACACTTAAACTCCATTTGGTTGAATAGCAGATGGTGCTAGCTCTGAAGACATTTCTATAATGCACCTATCACGGGCGATGATGCATACTTGGCTATGACTGACACAACGAGCTTATTGGATGGTTGCTTTTCAGGACGTGCATAATCGATGACCATTTGAGCAATTTTGTCTGTTGGCATTGATGGGAGGAAAATATGTATTACTCTCAATTTCGGAAAGATGTCTCAACCACTGGGTAATTGATCGCTGTTTGTAAATCACTTTTATTCAGGTTCTTTTAAACAGGTTCGGAGGTACAGGAGTACCACTAGCGATTTGTAGATTAATTTGGCGTGGCTGGTTATGCGATATACAAATAATGCGCTATTGTATAAAATAACCGTCATAAGAGGCATCATTTTCCCAATTTCTGAAGGTTTTATTATGAAACATGCCATAACAATTCAAGAAATTTGTTTACGATCATAGCTTACTAAATCGAGTAAGTCTGGCACAATGTAATGTAGTGACCTGTTACAGCTTATTTAGCGCCATTGAACTGGCCGACAATCTCCTCCGCTGATACTAGTATCGATGCGGAAATTAATAATAATATTTCACAAGACGATTTTATCGGTTCTCGTTGAGCATGGAACTACTGTTATCGACGATGTAGTTGAGTTCAGTTTTTTATTTGTTTTTTGCTTATAATATATATGTAGCTTAATCTAGTATAGGCGTTGTGTGGACGGAATAATCTCAGTTGAAGCATATATATACCACCGACTCTTGGTTCTTGGCAGCAGACATACACGTCATTTCTGATGCCAATGAAACATACGTCAGCATAATCTGTCGCACTATGTTTTGACACGTTTCACAACACGAGAAAGTAGAGAAGTGGTAATTATATATTTTGTTATCTTTAGTAGTATGCCCAGTGAGATAAAATCATGTTCCGTATGAAAACAAATGAATCATCCCACAAGTGAAAGTATGCGTCTCACTACAGATGAAAAAAACGCATTTGTCATATGGCACTCAGCATAATCTGTCGCATTAATGTTTTGACACGTTTCCACAACACCATTTCACATCGCCTTTAATTTATTCGTTGCATTACCTTACCTGCTGAGCGATAGGGTAATGCCCAGTGAGATACAAACATGTTCCGTATGAAACAAATGAATCTAGCACAAGTGAAAGTATGCGTCTCACTACAGATGAACGCATTTGTCATAAACAAAGGCCTGCAATGACCATTTCACAAAAACTTTATCTATTCGTTGTACCACTTGTCTGAGATAGGGAATGCGATCTATCACAAACATTTCGATACTAGCATGACGGAAGATTTGTATTTTCATGAGCCAAAGAGAGAGATTATGACAAAAACAAACTATAGCTTGGCTGTCAGAAGAGAGGACATCCATAGAGATGTATATATATAGATATAGATATATATATATATATATATATAGATATATATATATATAGAGAGATATAGATATATATATATATATATATATATATATATATATAGATATATATAGATATATATATAGATATATATATATCTATATCTAGAGAGTGAATCTACTATATATAGAGAGAGATATATATTTCTCTATATAGATTTCTCTCTATATATATATATATCTCTATATATGAATATCTCTCTCTCTTTTCTATATTCTATCTCTCTAAATCTTTCTCCCCCTATTCCCCTCTCTATCTATGTAGATATCTCTCTGTATCTATATCTGTCTATATCTCTATGGGGATATATATATTTGGATATCTAAATATTTATATCTCTATATATATATATCTCTCTATACATATATATAGATATATATATATATATATATATATATATATATATATATATATATATATATATATATATATATATATATATATATATATATATATAAACGGGATAAGGTCGAAGGTGCGGGTTTAGAGAGAAGGGTGGTATGAAGGCTATGTGTTTATTCAAATGATATCTTTGCCATTTATTTAACATCCATTACTTGGTTTTCATGAGTTATTTCGATAAATAAAAGATATACGCGTATGGTTGGTTCGACATAATTCCTTCGACTTCAATCCTTCGATCTCATGCCAAATTTGTTCTACCATATATACGGATTATGTCAAATTTTCGAGCCACCCTAAAGCAAAGAAATTGGATCAAATGTTGACATAATATGAAGTACTACTTTGTTGGCATGACATATGGGAAGGAAGTACTAATGAATGGATAAAATATAACATCCAACCTCAGATTATCTGGTCAGTAATTTATAGTCATTCATTAAAGGGCAAACAAATCCATGGTGACTGACTAGATATTTAGATGATGACCTAGTTTTTTTTACATTTTAGAGGCCTGATTATCAAAAGAAAAATTGTAAGGTCACGAGTCCGCAGTTCTAAAACATCACATATGGCAGCACCAATGCATCGTGCGCAGATAAATAACTCGCTTCCGGTGGTACGTGTCCTTAACTAATCGGCTTACAACGACAACAACACTGTGTTAATAAAGAATCCAATAACACGTATATCTGACAACTTAAAGGACCTCTCTTAACCTTTAAGCAGAAATGAGTGTGCGGTTTCTTTGATTATACTCAATATGTATTTGCATCAGTCTGTCAGTAAGTCAGATGGATGAACAACGGACCCATTCGCTGGATTCCAATAAATCACATTTGGTAATAAACGAGTTCCATGTTTGCCGAAACAGAGGGAGATTGATGGGACTAGGTTTATTTCAGTATTGATTGGTAAGTTATTTGCGTCCAATTTAATTCACCAGCCTGAATGGTACATATTTGTTAAGTGATAGTTAAAAATTGTATTGCAAGAATCATTCGTATATGATAGTGTTGCAGCTTGGATTGAAACAAACGTTTTTCAAACTATTGAAAGTGTCTGGCACACACACCAAGGCCATGTTTGCAATACAGGTACACAACTTGTTGTGCGCAATTCGACAACTATGATTAACGTACAACGATGCTTTTGATGAATAGGAACGTTGTTGCGTTTCCCATTGGTTATTCCTATACCAAACGCTATGCTGGACACAATCGTTCCAGCATCAGACTTTATCTGTCGTTTTTTAGCCGTAAACTCTGCATCGGTAAATAAGCTGTCCAACAACAATGCCCGTTGCAACAGTACGGAATAAAGCTTCCGAGCACGCATCAACTGAATGTCAACACATTCCACGAACACCATTTGTTATACAGATAACCTATGACGAGCAATGATACAACAGCTATGTGATACTAACTTACACAAGCTTAATGTTACATATATTGGAAGAAGCAGAATATCGCGTTGGATGAAGGCAAGCTGACGAATGTAATGGTATAGAAACATTAAATTGGATAGCAATGAATCGGTAGATTGGATTAGTGGATAAACTAGGTTTTAGAAATGGCTATTATGTCGTTAATACCTTGTATTACACATAACAAGGCCAAGCGGAGCAACATTGGGTTGTAGCACCCAATGATAGTCGATCCTATTGTAGTGATTCGATCGGGGTTTGAATGATCAGTTAACGCGTCATCAGAGCTATCTTCCGACTATTGGCTTCCTCTCTGTGAAGGTGACCAACGGTTCTATCGACGACTTGCTGAATGCTCGGACTCAATTATATTAAGCTCACTTGTCTGTGGGATAATCAATCATTCTGTTTTGATATGATTTAATTATATTATTTTCATGTCTAAATATCTGTGTACAGGCTATTGCTCCGTTCACATGCTATAGTGTTGCCACCACTCCCAGCATACACGACCACTTGGCTAGGCGGGCTACATAGCTTGTTGTTGCAGATCCCTTTGTCCTTTGCTTCAATCGCTTCGTGTCCTTCCGATATAATCTTTATTTGCTATTGCTTTCATTGACGTCAACAGCACGAAAAGACACGGTCGTTAATTGTGTATTATCATACATAAAACTTTGCATTGATTCCTCGACAAGCCGGTCAAATTTATTGCAAAAGGCAGACCTTATTTTCATCCGATTATTTGTCATACCCGACCTTGTGTTACTGCAGGGAAACAAATAAGAAAATTAGCCTCTGCCCCAGGACATTTCGCTGTCTTTTGTCTGTCACGTATCTGATATGTGCTCATGTGCTCATGTTGGGGCAATTGGCCGTGGTGGATGATAGGGAAATGGAACGTGGTCTGCGATAAAGTCATTTATTTGTGCCAGCTCAGCCGCCTCAAACTGTCACTCGTGTCTCCCTGTAAACTCAAGAATGATATCTAGAAAGTAACTTGTGATTAGATGTCTTTCGTGTTCTAGACGTATGCTTTTGCTATAGTGATATTTCATGGTGTATAATACAATTAAACATTGATGGATTAGTTTAGTAACGTTTTTGCTGAATCAATATTCAAAGTGCAAAACCAGCCACCTACGGTACATGCTGCTTGAGTCGAATGAACAGCTGCACAGATGTGTAATTGGTCAGGTGTTACCGCTGATATGTACTTTGCCGTCAACGATCTTAGAGAACCATCCCCAACTTTATGTATCGTTACATATAATTGACATATAATCGATAATTCAGAACGCAGAAGACAGACATAATGGAACGTTATACAATGCCAAAGATTATTATTATGGACGACAGATCTTATTATGAATCTGATCTTATCATGAAACAAAACCGGCGATGTTTGTAGTTTATCGAGGAAGAACTGATCGAAATTATATCAACTTGTCATAGTTATCAGAATTCAGGGTTGCTTCGACATGTATTTACCACAGAAGACCACAATCGCTGATTGTGTATCCTCAATATGAAAGATTGTTTTTATTCCACGATAGGCCAGTCACATTCGCTGCAAAAGACAGACTTCACTTTATACGGTTATTTGTCATACATGACTTTGTGATATTGCAATAGACGAGAAGAGAAGATTAGCCTCTGTTCGGAGACGTGTCGCTGTCTTTCGTCAGTCACGCATTGTATATGTGCATGTCCTGTCCTTGATGCTCTACTGTTGGGAGTAATATGATGATGTAGAAGACAGGGAAATTTAAAATGGTCGGGATACAGTAATCTATTTATAGCTGCAAAACTGACTTACACTGCTGCCAGGTGTAACTTCATGATTGATATCAATCATTTCACTGAAGACAAGACTTAGTTCCTGCACTAGATGGTTGCATGGGCTACAGTGGCATTTTAAGGTGCACAATGAATATGCAGTTAGGCGTGCATTTTAGTAACATATTTGTAAAAACAATACTCAACACCAACCATACATGTTACTTGAATGGAATTAACGGCTGTACAGAGGTGTAATTGGTTAGGTGCAAGCATTGTTACACTCCTTGCAATCGACGATACTTCGGAATCATCCCGAAAAATAAGTATTGAAACAAATCAAAATCGATAAAACTAGGCTCAGTGTCCATTGAAAAGCTATACACAACGTTAAAGTCCTTACCGTACACGCTGCTTGAGTGGGATGCACAGCTGTACAGATGTGTAATTGTCCAGGTGATACAGCTGTTATTTACCTTGCCAACACCAAACCATCCCCCACATTATGCATTTAAACATATAATCGATACCACAAGACTTAGAGGCAGCAACAAAGAAACGCATTAAGTAAGGTATAATGACCGACATGTCTTGTTATGTATGTAGCCGATCATATCACGAGACGTATCCGGCTGTACTTATACGTCATCACGGAAGTAAGGCTAAGAATGTCTATGAACTTGTCATACCTGTGGCTAATTCAGGGTCGACTGTAGATGTCATTTGCAACGTGTGGCCTAGTGCGGTATGGTTCAAGAGCCATTTATGTTGTCACGAAATATCTGTACCCATCCACCCAATAGCAGCATCATTTAATGGTCACGGTTTAATGCTTGGCCAAGTATATTGCAGGTTCCATAAAACGAGTACACCATTTGTTTTGTAATCTTTTACCGCTGATTATCAATAATCATCATCGTAATCACCCCTGCTCTTATCCATTGGCTTGGATCTAATAAAATATCCGCTTTGTTATGTTTGAGACCGTTACTGCCACTGGCATTGTTCCTTAACATTGCCTGTCTGCCATCGCAAGCATCAATAAATCGTGCTCAACATAACGACAGCTGTTATTCATCAACGGGCATACGCGACATGTCACTCGTCTAATGTAATTCAATTGGACTGTTTCACGGTGTAAAACAGATATTTGCTATGAGATCAAAGATTCAGCTTGGGGTGCTTTGCTAATCGCGCTCGGGACATGTAGATTTATTTTTAACTGCATCGGGCAGAATATGGAGACATCAACGGTTAAATATTGCCAGATGGATGATGATCGTGTTCCTCGTTGATTATCACTGTTTTCTGGGCAGGCACAAGTGAACCAATACGCGGGGTATGCGTTTAAGTATTGTAGTAGAGTATTATAAACACCGTCATGGCCGATGTCACTGAATATGTGCATGTGTTCTTATGCCTCACTAATGGATATTCTTGTCTGTGGTTTGACATCAAGCATTTTACGACAGCAATAACAAATAATGCACCGGTTCTCTTAACTTGAAACTTTGCACAACCATCTTAAACGCCGTTGTAGGATCTTGTTATTTTATTTCTTCAAATAACAATGAATGCACAATCACAATATTTCATCGACATCAACAGGTACGAGGGCAGCCGACTGTTGATCGGCACAACACGGATTCAACAGGACTCCGGGGATAAGCAATATAATCAGTGGTTATCACTTTAGTAATATAGAACACACCACCAAACAGCAGGCTCCACAGGAAGTATGTGGTGGGAATTTCACTTGGGAAGAGCGTAGGTGTAGTTTAAGACCCATGTAGTCGGTTTAATAAGCACGGGGAGTTGAAGGCAGTTACCAACTACAATTCACATTAGCAAGTACATCGTCGGTGTATCAGTAACGTAAGCCGGATCGAGAGAAGAATTTGTAAAACGTTGCTCGACTTAGTGGGTAGTCGAGCGTTTAATGGCAGGGCAAACTATCGCATCATTCGATATAAATCCGATGTTGTTTGCCAAGATATCGTTTGGCAGGAAAATATGTAAGATAAGTTGCTTAAAGGAGCCACGAGAGTTACTGTAGTAAATCTGTCCTGCCAAACCGTGGGTCAAAAGACGAAGCAATCGACCACTACTCTACGGGACCGACTGCGTAACGAGTAAATGAAATTACAAGACTTATCAATCAAATTAAAATTGCCATATTGCTAAAAGATTGATACATCTATATCACATGCTCGTAGGAACTTATAATACCACAATAGATTCAGTTGTTGGGATAAACTGAATTGAACCTAGTCAGAGATAAAGGTGGGGACGTGGAGGAGATAATGGTGGGGTCACGGTGGGGATAAGTCGACTGGAAACCTAGTCGGGGATAAAGGTGGGGCCGTGAAGGAGATAATGGTAGGGTCGCGGTGGGGTTAAGTCGACTGGAAACCTAGTCGGGGATAAAGGTGGAGCCGTGAAGGAGATAATGGTAGGGTCGCGTTGGGGTTAAGTCGACTGGAAACCTTGTCAGGGATAAAGGTGGGGCATTTTATTCGAGGCTTTATGACCGTCACTTAAACCATCAATTGGATTTATTATGTGATTATGACGACGACTAAGGAGAAAGAGCTCTGTTAATGGCATTGAAGGCGAGATGAGTAAAGTTTCATTCCGCAGAACACTTGATAAAAGATGACTTATCATCAACGAATATGCAGTCATTGATGGCTTATCATATAAACGATCTTTAACCATGAATTGAGGTAATAAATGGGGCTTGTAAACGTTCTTGTCACACGTAGACCAGATTGCAATATGCCTTACATCAAATAAATAAAAAAGCGAAGCACGCTATGTTAAAGCTGATTACGGTAATGCTGGGTATAAATGAATGTGAAGTTCCATTTATGTGCTCAGTGACATTTTTAATAAGAATTGTTACCAGCTTATGTCCATATAGTTTGTCCTACGCAGGATGCTATATATCGCCAATTGATGACGCAAGTACTTACAAGATGCTAATACTGGATATGCTCCTAAGACGTGCCGTGTTCAAAACAGTGTTACAAATCAGTGACCGAACAGGTCCATTTGCCGACATTATGCCGTCGAGGCCAATATCAATTGGCGGAAGACCCTCTTTTAGACAAATAACATTCGTATCTCTGTGTTTTGTTTACTGTGTAATTTGCTATATCCTTGCCTGCTGCGATGTAAACGAAATGATAGCGGATTATTTTAAACAGCTGTGCGCAAGAGATATACAATGGCGATTGTGCTGCATAAGAATTGTTGCAATAACGCCAATAACACCGATTCCATAGGCAAACAAGGTTCAGAAATTAATACACATCAAAAAGTGAGTCGAATGATAATTTGCTTGCAATTAGTATACATGACCAGTGCCAATTTTTTAAAACAATTCCTTCTCCTAGACAGACGCAGAACACCGATAGCTGGTGACTTCTTTAAATTCATATATCTTAAGCTTCTCATAAGCTAAAAGGTATGAATAGAGGCGAAAAGCCGTCTGTGTTCCCAACAGAGACATTAAAACACTCTGCATATGAGCATGATGGGTTAAGGTCATTCTATTTAAGCATATTGAATTTAATAACAATCAATAACGCCGCGGACACGGACTCTTGACGATAGATCTCATTCAATATAAGTCAATGTAATTTGAAACTGCAATTTATTAGTTGTCTATAATCAGCTGAAACGACTATTGTAATGCTAACATGACAGATAATAACAGGCTATAACAGCCTATATTCGTACAATATATCACATTTATCCAATATGTCAGATAGCAGAGAAAAATGAAAAGGTAACGTGTGATATTTAGACAGTGATGTATATGTCAGGCCGCATTACTGTGTTGTCATTGCAGCAGCGCAAACATCACATATCTTGCATTACCTTCCAGATGTGCGATGTATGCCATATCAATATAAAAGGAAATACCTGGCTCACTCATTGGATATTAATAGCCTAGCTGAGTGGATAATGCAGATATCAGTAGCTCTTATAATGTGAAATTTGCCACTGAACAATTATCAGACATTTATTTACCGCGACAAATGAAAAAAAACATCTGCAGGCAAGTATGTATGAATATTTGCAGATCCGTATGAATGAAGCTAGGAGTTAGATGTGAATATATTTCTGTACGATTGGTACTATACTGTTTAAGCTCAATATAATTGGACAAGAGTAATCGTCTAATAGTAAATGCGAATACCTGTGATCAAGTCCAGTCAATTCTTCCATATATTATCGTTATTATTGCATTGTGGTATTGTAAATCATGCATTGTCGCATCTAGGGTACCAAACAATTACATTATTTACCTTAAAACAAATCGGTTGGTCTTGGTTTATAATCACTGCGATCACCTGGGACCAATCTTTATTATTGCATTAGGGTTTGTGTATAGTTGCCTTCCAACACACCAAAAGATGTCCATAAGTCCCACCAACACATCGACATTCTATATTTAACAAGTATGAGACAGCGAAAGGAAAAAAAAAAATAGCTTGCTATTTATTCTCTCATGAGGTGTCATTTACTGTAGCGAGTGTGTGTGTTACCTGACTAGGCCATTATCGGAGATTTATACGACACATCAGGGTGGATTAGTCAGCGTGTGGCAACATGTCGCCTTAAGTAGCCACAAGCAATGTCTCAAATGATTGTAGAGGCCAGCCGCACAGGCAATGATATACTAACAAAAAGCAACGACAATACTTTGTGAGGAAACTGAGACAACAATACGACGGGCTAACAAATCTACTGTGGAAAAAATCCGTAATAATTTGAACATAATGTCTTGAAGTGATGTTAGCATCTCTTGCAGTTTACCTCATCAGGTTCCATTTAGACTTGCAATATTGCATTGCACACAAACTACAGTCCTATTTCCAAAATCAATATATACTCTAACGTCGATGCAAATATTACCAATGCTAGTAATCTAGTCAAGCTAACGCGGTGAGATAACACAACAGCAAGAAATGTCAATATAAACACCTATATGCATAAAAATACATATATGTATATATATATATATATTACATATATATTATTTAATATATATATATATATATATATATTATACATATATATATATATAATACATTTATATATTATATATATATATATATATATATATATATATATATATATATATATATATATATATATATATATATATATATAAAGAAAACATATATAGTTGTAGATCGACGAAAATCACTGATACAACACGAAAACCTTTCATCCAAAGCGACTCCAAAATGACATGGACGACGTATGCTCCTGTTGGCCAATTGATTTAGACATTCCGTGATGTTGGTGTTTATATTATAGGCATATACTGCTGTGCATTTTTGCAGTTATTTGCTAATCCACCTCCACACGCATTTTCTTCATTTTCGACGAGTGTCTACATCCTCTTTTACTGTATGTGTATACCCTATTCAAATCGAATACAGCATAGAGTCAGACGTCCCACATTTATAGAGAGATATTGTTGATTGCACATGACTCGTGATAGTAAAGTAATATATATTAGGTTATTCACTGTGTCTTGCCGAGCTCACACAGCTTACGAACCGTTCTCACACTCATCAACTGCGTGTAATCACCCTCACAACACTCGTAAATCTATCATCGAAATGATGAATTGAATGCACCAACTGCTGGCCGATTAAATTAAGCCGTTGGCCACGAAGCAAACATATGCCCATCAATAACTTATCGATTTAGGTGTTCTTAATATTTTCGGCATTGGAGCGCTTATCCAAGGCAACGAGCCATCATACTGGGCTATATCGGTGAATACATCTCGTACCTCAATAACTACGGATACTAGAAACCCCTCAGAGATGTGTCGTGCATCATTATGAAAATAATTGCTAAAACTCCATTTTGCACGGACGCAATATATCAAATAGGAAACTGGTACTGTTTCAATTTGCGCAAAGGGTTGCTCCCTTTTTAAACACTACGCTGACAACAATTGTTTTAGCATCAGACTTTATATGTGGTTTTCGTTCAGTTTGCAGGGCGTTTGTCAATAAGCTGAATGTCCAGCAACAGTCCCCATTGGAAATATACGTGTGAGTAATGCAGTCGCGCACGCATCTATTGAAACTAAAAATCTTCTGCAAACACCATTTGTTATACAGTTGTGACGAACTATAATTGTCCATTCGAAATCGTTCCCATACACCAATACGCATTAACGAATTACTGACTTAAACAAACTTGATGTTACAAATATTAGAAGAAGCGGAATGTCGCCTTGGATCAAGGCAAGCTAACGATGGTGAATGGTATAGAAACATTAAATCGTACAGCAATGAATAGAGCGGGTGATTGAATTAGGGGAAAAACTTGTCGCTGAGGCAATACCATGCAATATATGCCACTAATGCCTTACTGTTGTCTCACAATTGTGATTTCAGATGACTATTATGTCGATTTATACCTTGCATTACAAAGAACAAGGCCAACACGGATCAACCCGTTTTAGTACCCAATGATAGACGATCCTATTGTGGTGATTCGATCGGGGTTTGAATGATCAGTTAACGACCGTAGGCTTCCTCTCTGCAGAGGTGGTCAGGTGAGCTACGGTTCTGTCGCCGAGTTGCTGATTGCCCGGACTTGATTATGTTAAGCTCACTTGTCTGTGGGATAATCAATCGATCTGCTTTGATTTGATTTGATTTAATCCTACTTATATCTACATGCCTTAATATATGTGTACAGTCTATTGCTCCGTTCACATGCTACACGTGTTGCCACCACTTCGAACATACACGACCACTTGGATTGTCAGGCTACGCGTGCTTCATAGCATGCTGCTGCAGTTCCCCGTGTACATGTCATCGTTGATTCCATGTCCTACCGATATGTTATTTACCTCCATTGCTATGCATGACTACAGCACGAAACGACACGATCGTTAATTGTGTAATGTCATATACAAAACATCGTTTTATTTCCACGACTAGCCTGTCACATTCGTTGCCAAAGACAGACCTCACTTTATATGGTTATTTGTCAGACAAAACCTTGTGCTACTGCAAGCAGACGAGAATAGAAGATTAGCCTCTGTACCAGGACGTGTCGCTGTCTTTTGTCTGTCCCGTATCTGATATGTGCTTATTTTGCTGCGATGCTCTGCTGTTGGGAGTAATTGGATGTGGTAGAAGAAAGGGAAATGGACAATGGTCGGTAATAAAATAATCGATTGTTACCGGCACAGCTGCCTTATACTGCTGCCCGGCCTAACTATCTGATTGATATCAATCATTTCACTGAAGACAATACTTATTTCCTGTTTAGATGGTTGCATGGGATACAGTGGCATTTCAAGTTGTACAATAAATATGCAGTCAGGCGTTAAGGAGTGCATTTTAGTATCATATACGTGTACAACTCGCCATTTACTATACATGCTGCTTGGGTCTTATTAACGGCTGTACAGAGGTGTAATTGGTCAGGTGCAAACATTGTTATGCTCCTTGCATTCGACGATACTTCAGAATCATCCCGAAAATTATAAAAAGAAACATATAAGCTATAAAACTAGGCGCAGTGTTCAACGGAACGCAATGCTAAAGTTCTTACCATACACGATGCTTGAATGGGATGAACGGCTGTACAGGTGTGTTATTGGTCAGGTGCTAACGCTGTTATTTACCTGACCATCAACAAACCTCCCCAACAATATGTATTGAAACATATAATCGATCAAACGAGACGCAGAGTCAAAATAATGGAACACAGTGCTTGAGTTCCCCATTGCTAAAGTATAGTATGGTGGACAACGAGTGCTATGTATGTATCCGATCATATCATGAGACGGATCCGGCGGAGTTTGTTAGTCATCGCGGGAGTATGGCATAAAAGGGGATTACGCGGCGGGACAAGCTTGCAGATGAGGACCGATTAGAAACTGAAATGATGTAGTCCCCAAACACGAGTATGATATACAGTGACCATATGAATATAGTAGCAAGCCATCTTTGCTTTACCAGAGGCAATTTTATCCTGGATTAAATAAAATCCAAACCGCAGGCGGTATTACAGATATGTTACGCTTGCACAAACCAAGATAAATCGTTAACTTGGTTGAAGCCAACACTGCTGCTAAACAATGTTTTACGTTCACCTTTCGACAAAGACTCGTATTAGAGAAGTTAGCATTACCATGCCCTGGATACGAAGCTAGATGCTGAGCAGCTGACATTAATGTAACATGTGAGCGAGTTGACTTCTCTTCTATCCAAGATATTGCGGTCCGCAACAAAACCAAGCAGCAGAGATTAGTAAACGCGTATCCACCACTAATCTCGGCCCTTTACGCACTTGTAATGTCAGTCACTGGGATGTATAAAGTTGCAAATTATTCATACGAAGTAAGATAGAGCAGCACGATGTTGATCCTTTGCACACATTTTGTCCATAACAAAACAGCATAACTCTGATTAACCAATCGAATGACGAATTCGGAACCACACACGTGACAAGTTACGGGTTTGTTGAATTACGATAATGGCTTCCAGTAACAAACAAACACTAACCTATAAAAAGAGGCAGTAGATTTTTGCCCAGACACAGGGGAAGGCCAGATCCAATAAATCTTAGGAAGTATTACAATTTCTATATTTTCCTTGGCCTAGGTCGGGTAACATACATGTATATAATTATTGCGATTGTACTCTGCTTGTATTTAATTACATCGGATGTACAAGCATGCTGCCACGCACAGATAGAGATTGTGTTAAAGTGAGATTTAGAATTGCCAATTCATCACAATAGATCATCAGCAGAAGCAACCTTAACAACGGTAATATGTAATAGCGCCCAACCTACGCCAGCCTTACGTGTGAGATATAACAATATTACCTAAAACCTAGGTCCACTGAGATATAACATATATGTCCGACGGCATTGCTGTGTTGCCATCGGCGCAGACTATATTATCACATGCAATCTTGTATTATCTTCAAGGGGTGGTCTAGAAGTTTTTCATGGTCGTCAGCAGCCACAGGGGCGGCCGACTATGGATTTCAGAGTTACGTGATGTAGATGCGACGAAGAGCAACTTAATAAGTGGTAACCAATTTCATATCAAAGCAATGTATTTTATTACAACGTTTCGCTGATCCTACGGAAAAGGCGTCGTGTGATATTCATGCGGTGTTTATAATTCAAAATGTTTAATATCCACCTTAAACTCCACCATGACCCTGGCGAGGGTATAGTCGCCGGAATGACCCCACCTTATTCCCGCCATAATGACCCCACCTTATTCCCGCCATAATGACCCCACCTTATTCCCGCCATAATGACCCCTTACCCGATAATGGTCACCTCGCCCGCCGTTTCTTCTTTGTAATCTCATCTATGCGCGCATCCCCGTCGTAACACCACCAACTTCGTCGCCACGATACAGACCAAATGCACTGCCTAGAAAATGAAACAGGCAATCATCGTTAACAGACGAGGACCGTTCATTTTGGCTTAAACAAACGGGGACGGTACCTGTCATTTGCAGACGAGGACATTCGAATAATGCAGTCGATCTTTAGAAGAATACTGATACAGACACACACAAAAACACACTCACAATTGTTCTCAAATATTTCGTAGAAGAATGTTAAATGTATATTGAATTAGTGATGACATTTTGAGCGCCGAAAGTGCTCTTATTCCGGCCTGGACTGTTGGGTTATTCGTTCGTCCATCTTATAGCCATCGATATGTTAAGGGAGATTGCATTATTTTATTTGAGCGTCAGCACAACTGATATTGACTACAATTGGGATGTCTTTATTAAAATATCGTAATCACAATTAACTTAACATTCTACATTTCTTCAGCAGCTAAAAGATACTTTGGTTTGGCACTAGATACGCGCATCCAAGCCTCAAAGTCCGCTACTTGGTATCTATATATTAAATATAGTGTTAAACGTCGGACAAACACATGAGTGTAAATAGTGCAAATGTAGACATTTTACAGCCATGTGGTAGAAAACTAACCCTTGTTAACTGTTTACAAGCAGTAAAGACGGAAAGTCAAAATAACCAACGGCCTTCACCGCAATACAAAACGATTGGAAAAGCTAGTTTAACCATGCCCTGTAAAAGAAGTTGAATACCCAGCAGTTCTTTATTTATGTAAAACATGGCTAGTTTTACTTCTCATCTACAACAAGCAATCCAGCAGCAAAGTTGCAGAAAGGTCAGGCCAAAGCGAAAGAGTTTCCTGTATTGTTTTACTGTTCGTTGTTATGTTTACCTATGGCAGTCAATGTTATAAACATGGTTATGATTATAATATCAGTATCTGTATGTACTATTATACATAAGTTGATTATTGTTATATATATGCACCCGTCGCATTGAGCTCCACGTTGGTACTGGTAAGGTAGATGTCATACAGATATATCTCCTTCAATATATGTCATTCCCCTTCACGGTGTTACTTGGAAATGCAGTTTGTGGCTGTCTATCGTCTTCTGAAACAACCACGGTAAAGTGAACAACTATAATTTCATACAAAACCTATACAGCGTACAACGGGTAAGCATTCGGTAGGAGGAAAGCATAGTTGGCTTTCGACCTCTACGTAACACAGCGAGTGAACAACGAGTCTGACAGGTCATTATCAGTGACTTATAGGACAAGAAGGACCGGGGTAGTATGGGTAAAGGCGGATGCTAACTGGGTTTATTGGTGAAGACACATCTAGACTGAGGACAACAAAACTGGATTTTTATTGGATAAAGCACGAATCAAACACATCCCTCTATGGCAGCTGTTGAATGGATAGAGCAAGAATAAAACACATCCCTCTATGGCGGCTGCTGATTAGTTAGAGCTTTCAATTGATATTACCAACATATGTAATTGAATACAAATTTTTATTAATTATTAATCAAATCAAAGAGTTTTCCGAATGAGTCAAGCGGACGGACTTTTGTGCATTGGTGTGGGTGGCATACGATATAAAAGGTCCAGGCAATATATAACGTCAGTTATGAGAATAAATATCCTCTCGTCACAGTGATTTAGCATAGATAACAACAAATATGTCATTTGTTTGACTATGAGAGTGATTGAACGGGAATGATCATGAGCGCAAGTAGAATCAGACACGTACTGGTCTCGGAGATTTCAATTGAGCCGGAAGCAAATCAGTCGTTTTAACAAAACTAGCTGCCCCTACTACGCGAAACGTCGTGTGAGGAACGCGTCTGTCAGATCTCAATAGTGACCAGTTTTATCGCACTAATTGTACCATGATTCACTTTTGTCCACGTATACAAATTGGTTCGGACATTACGACACTAACATATGATCAGACATTTACTTGCAGGGAGACATGACATAACCTATCAAGGTCATGCATTACTTGCCGGCATGGATGCATGTATACATAACTGAATGCACATACCGTAAACGTGGAGCCAGATGGTAAAGTATATACCGTGCTGATTCTACGCAAACTGTCTTTAGGATTGGCACATAAGATGCTGTTTGAGCTCAATATTACTTGACAAAGTACCTACCTGACAGTAGAACGCATTGACAGAGTTCGATGAATTATCTGGCTGTATCAACCTTGCCAACAACTATATGACAAAGCTGGTCAGCTTAATGTCAATGCACACGAGTCTAACGTTCATAACCGTTATTTTTTTCAATCATTTAAGATAAACTGAATACAATAGAATCGTTCTAGTTTGTGCAATAAGTTTTTTATATGCTACTGCTGCATTGGGTGTTTCAGCCTCGGTTTGAAATGTTATTATTGGCTAACAACATTTCATCGATGAAATTAGTCCCGTTCTTTAAATGACAATAAAGCTTTGCCTGACATATTATTCACTCTTCGTGCAAATCGAAAGACATCACCAAACCGATTATGATTTGGGAGAAGCTCATCACTAAGATGCATCTGGAATCGCAAAGTTACTTTTCTTGGATGATGATAGCGCGCTATTATGATTAACCTGCGGGCTTATCATTATGTTAATTTATGTAGCATAATCATTCAATTCGTCAGCAAGTGCAGAGAACAACCACTCTCGCTCATCTGTGTTGAATATTGCTTGCAGAAGGACTACCCCCCCGACTATAAATGTATGTATGTGTGCAAATTATGTATGTATGTATGTATGTATGTAAGTATGTATGTATGTATGTATGTATGTATGTATGTATGTATGTATGTATGTATGTATGTATGTATGTATGTATGTATGTATGTATGTATGTATGTATGTATGTATGTATGTATGTATGTATGTATGTATGTATGTATGTATGTATGTATGTATGTATGTATGTATGTATGTATGTATGTATGTATGTATGTATGTATGTATGTCTGTGTGTATGTATGTATGTATGTATGTATGTATGTATGTATGTATGTATGTATGTATGTATGTCTGTATGTATGTATGTATGTATGTATGTATGTATGTGTATGTATGTATGTATGTATGTCTGTATGTATGTCTGTATGTATGTATGTATGTATGTATGTATGTCTGTGTATGTATGTATGTATGTATGTATGTATGTATGTATGTATGTATGTATGTATGTATGTATGTATGTGTATGTATGTATGCATGCATGTAAGTATGTATGTATGTATGTATGTATGTATTTATGTAAGTATGTATGTATATATGTATGTATGTATGTATGTATGTATGTATGCAAGTATGTATGTATGTATGTATGTATGTATGTATGTATGTATGTATGTATGTATGTATGTATGTATGTATGTATGTATGTATGTATGTATGTATGTATGTATGTATGTATGTATGTATGTATGTATGTATGTATGTATGTATGTATGTATGTATGTATGTATGTATGTAGTATGTATGTATGTATGTATGTATGTATGTATGTATGTATGTATGTATGTATGTTCACATGTATGTTTGTATGTATAATAGCCGGCCATTGCAGCTTCTATTCTGTAATGTTTGCACAATTATGTATCTATTTGCCGTATACCAGTATGTAGTATGTATGAATGATGAATGTCAATTGTGATATGTTGACATGTAAATATGCTTGGCAGCATATGCGGTGTTGTATGTGCTGTAAACAATATATATGTTGCGTATGTTCCAGGTGTGATATGTATGCCAAGTCCGTATTAACTCAAATAATATGTGGATTTTGGGAAGGATATGTAGGTACAGGTAGGTATGATGTAGGTAAGTAGACCATAAACAACTTGTTCTTATTTTATTGCGGGGTCAGATTTACTAATGAGCATTGTATAGCATGCGTGTAGTAGGTAGAGCAGGTAGGTAGGTTTAGGTAGTCCACTTAGGTTCTATTGGTTTGTCTTTATAATTCAGAACGCTGTATTGTCGATTTGGCAATTATCCAATATGCCGTATAACTCCCGTTGTGGCAATCTAGATCATTTATTATTAAGATAATCAGGAAAAGTAACTACAATCACAGAACATCGGCAGGAATATGGTGAGGTCATGGCGGAGTTCAGGGCAGGTCACGGGGACCGAGATCACAGAGGGGTTGAACCAGTAAGTGGTCATCGGGATAAGGCGTTCGAATGTACATTTATTCACTGTTCAACACGCTGTAAACCGCTAATACATGGACAATCACTCATTGTTTTAACTAAGGAACCAAACAGATTGCATATTAAGCCCCTCTTGCTCTGTGGAGAGCGTATAGTATTAGATAAAAAATCTGAGAGAATGTGTGACTAGTGCGTTATAAAGCTACAGATTTATGACGTGCTTGAATACCTGGAATCAATTGATTAAACATTATTTACTTCAACGATTGTAAGCAGCAATGTCATTATTTGTGATTTATTGGATAGCAGGGTACGCGCTGGCAAAGTGCTATGCACAGCCACATCTAAGCTGACGGCAATAAATCGCTATCTTGATTGGATATCGAATGAAATCCTGCCCTCTTGGGCGGCTTAACGTAAATACTGTTCACATAGCTTTCAATTGACAATGCATTAAGCATATTTTTTACTTAGTTATTATTATATTATCACAAATATACAATTGTTTTGCACCAAAAGCTTCATTTAACATTTGTGATAAATTGACGATCAAAGCAACCATATGTACCTGCCGATAAGCCTCATAAGCGCACGGATTGTTCAGCAGCAGGAGCAGCGACCACGAGCTTGATGACAATTCGAAATGAAGACAGGAGTTGGTTTTCACCCCCCACCCCCAAATTGGAGGTTTCGGCCTCCCAGTCATCTTAAGATGATAGCTGACTCTAAGCCACTACAGACCTTCACTTATTGCTGTTATATTTGCCTGTAGCAAGGCCATGTATTGGCTGCTGGTGCTTTCTATTCGCTATCAAAACATCCGTGGTAAGAACAAAACCTTGACTATTGACAGCACGTTGTAGCTATGAATTAATACATCAAACTATCACTGAATCGCTTGAGAAAGCGAGTTAATTATTTTGGACGCACGTTTCATAAAGTTTGTTTGACATAAATGGGTCACTAACAGGATAATAATGGCGAAACCGAGTTGATAATGCTGATATCAGTTGTTCTCACGGTGCATAATTAGCTAATGATATCATAATTCCGAGAGAAATAACGACTAACATCTATGTCACATACTTGTATACATAGATGCAGGAAAGTATGTATGAATATATGCTGTATGACCCTCCCATTTAACCAGTAGATATGTATTTTATAATTGGCATGACTAAGGAGGCAGGTATAATGATTTGAGGAAATATTGTATCAGTGGAAAAAGGAAACTAATGAACCTGCTCATTACAGATCAACCACACAAGCCAAATTGAGAGCAAATATAATTTCAAAATATGTACGCTAATATATGATGCAAACAGCAGTATTTTAAGTGACTATCGTAAAGACATTTTATAATCACTTTATTATATACCAAAGGGGCTCTATACTTCATTTTATGAGCCATTTGTTGTCTAGTATTCAATCATCAGCATGGGAAGTAAGTTTGTCTAATTCTTTGTGATGACTCATGCTGATGACATTTAATTGTATTAATTGTAACATCGAAAATGCGAGTGGTATATTGTGCATCAGTTCGATGGCTTGGGGCATGGTAGGCAGCCCTGAGGTTCCCTGTTGGTTTTTCATGAAGGCTTGCATACAATCTGATACAATTGTAAGAGAGGCAAGGTGTTAATCCTTCACATACATTTGGTCCACGACAAAATAAAATAACTCTGCTGTGTGCCCAATATGGTTAGTTTAATTACAACAATGACTTCCATTTACTTACCAACAAATCAAATAAATCTTATGAAGTCGTTGCGTATAAAAGTTTCTATATTTTCCATGGCCTCTGTTTGAGTATTGCGCAAATATATCATTATTATTGAGATTTTACTATGCAAGTGTGAAATTCCATCGTGTGTACAAGCATTTCTGCAAGGCGTAGGTCGAGCTTGTTTTAAAGTGTGACTATCCGTCTGTAATAGATCATCGTCAAAAGCAACCTTAACTATGGTAACATGTAATAGCGCACCACCAACGCCAACCTTTATAACAATATTACCTAAAACATAGATCCACTGAGATATTGCAAAGGAGATATTATATCCTGCGCTGCACTGATCTTACGCACGTTAATAGGCGTTGTGCGATATTCATTTGGTGCTTCTAAATTAAGAACGATTCTACTATTCCTGTCCTGTTAGTTAATAATCTATTTTGCACTTACATTCGCTTGACAGTGTATTTGAGCGTTAAAGATCGTTCCATTGTTTTGTATCAAGAGATCAATTATTCATGCTGGTGCATGTCCAAATACAAATTTGACTAATTTGTGGAATGTAATATTGTAAGTGGTGTGGATTTCACTTGTAAAGAGAGAAGGAGCAGTTTTGGTCACATGTAACCGGAACAATTAGCACGAAAATGAAGGTAGTTACCGCATTAGAAAGTATATCATCTGTGTATCGGTATACCAGAGTTGATACAAACCGGATCGATAGTTGAATTCATAATTGGTTTTTAACTCATCTTATTTGTGAGCCTATGATAACTAAACGATCATTAAGCTAAGCAGAGTTCTTTTTAGTAAATTTGATATCTGCAAGTAGAGATTTTGTGCAATTGTCTTGTAACTGTGGCTAGGCAAATCACCATGTTCGATTAAATTCTATCATGCTTAAACAACAAACAACACGGCATGTATCAGTACACGCTCTTCTATTCAATACACTCAGGTGATTGTTGATGCCACACAGCACATTTTCCAATGAATTTGCAAATTACGCATCATTCAACGATAGCAGAGTGAAAATAGGTGCATCATTTGTGCTGTCACAGTAATACAATATTTGCATTTCCTTCAACCACCTCAGTAAATATGCAAATATCATGCATATTCACCATGTTTGGTCTCTGTGCTCGAGGTAGTGTTGATTAACGATCTAGGTTGTTTACCTTTGAAAACCAGCCATAAAGGTTTTACCTCAACAATGTGACTGAATATTCTAGGTAATATATGGTGGCATCAACTATGTCTAAAGGATTTATGCATAGTGAGGAATGATATCCTAATCCAGAGCTGGTCAGCAAAGAATGACAAAGTGGATCAGTCGAGTGTTTATGGCAGAGCTATCTATCGTATCACACAGCATGAATCAGATGTCGTCTGCCAAGATATCGTTTGGCAGGAAATATACATCAGATAAATTGCTCAATAAATCTGCCATGTCAATCCGTAAGTCAAAAGGCCAACTATGTCTTGGGGGACATAAATATTTTTAATGTATTGCGAAAACTTTATGCATCCATATCATTTAAAGATGGTTTATTGATCGAAGGAACTTGTTAACACGCAATAAATTCCACGGTTCAAATTGCACTTATCGTACAAGGTTGCTTAATGTCTAAGAAATGTGCATGATGTCATCGATACCATATACATAAACAAACGAATAATTGCTAAAATATCACTTGTCTTCGAATAAACATTTCCACATGTGTGAAGTACCTCTAATCTAGTATATACCAATCTCCTTCCCGCATCCTATGTATTGGCAAACAAACTAGTTATTACTCTGCATGGAGATGTGTAGGTGTGTACCATCATAACAACTCGAATCAGTACCTGCAAACCATAATTGGTAGAAGGCGAACATCAGTCCATAAGTATTCTTTATCCCTGTTATTGCAATACTGGCAATAATCTGAAACAATTAATATTCACATCTGTCGGCTGAATATGGTTGTTTTTGCTGCTTCGGCCCCCGATGTAATGACCCGAAGACACGGTTCTAGCCACGTGAATGAAGCAGAGTTTGCTGTATATTATTCTTGAAATGACAGGCTTGCATACATACATTTGATTTGATTGTGTGTATTTAACGTACTAAATAACTTGACAGAATATGACCCTTCTAGTATTACTAGCTATGCCAGCTGAGCTGATATTCGTTTATGTATTATCGACTCACTGAATGAAAGTGTCGTTATCAATTATTCCTGAATTCAATATGCTTTTAGAGTGGTACTCCCATCTTCTTTTACCCCTCATGCACACTGCAGAGTGTTTTTACTTCTCAGTTGCTAAAGAAACGACTTTTCGTCTCTATTCATATATTTTGGCTTGAGAGAAGCATAGTATAAATGAGTTAAATGGAGTTGCGACCTCTGGCACTATATTGTTCGACTCATGTTTCGATGTTGTGTATTCATTATTGAACTGTGTGTGCTCGTGGATTCAGTGTTATTGACGTTTTAACACTAATTCTTACACCGCACAATCCGCCATTGTCCGTCTCTAGAGCAAGGCCTTTTTAAATAATCTGCTATCATTCCGTAAACATCTCAGCAGGGCAAAACACATAGTTAATAGATATGTATGTTTTTTTTGTCTGCACAAGGGTCTTCTGCTAATTGAGATGAGTCTCGGCAGCATAATGTCGGCAAATTGACCTGTTTGTTCATTTGTTTGTAACACTTGTTTGGAAACGGCAGGTCTTAGCTAGGTATTAGTCTCTTACAATCACTTGCGTCACCAATTAAGATGTATAACATCCCACAAACAAGATAACATAAAGCCGAAAGAAATTCGTAAAACAAATGTAATGAATTTGTTTCCATAATTTGGATAATGATTGCACGGCATGTTTATCAAATGTAGCGCGGCAGTTGATTAATGGATCATCTCAATCCCTGCTGTGACCCCATTCAGGAACCAGTCACAAACCCGTGACCCTATCATAATCTACACCGTGACCCCACCTTATTCGTCACCACAGCCTCTTCAATGACACTACCCTTATCTCCGCTGGGACCTCACTAACGTCGCAGCCACGACCAAAACGTTATTCCTCATAGAAGTGCTATAGATATTCACTTTTGTATCTGGTGCATAGCATTGAGTTCATCATTTGGCTTTCAGGCCGGTCTGGTATAAAAGAGGTCGACCATGAAACTGTCACGTGCATTTGCGAATTCCTGGTGGAAATAGGATACATAATTGGGTCAATTTGAGACATCTGTGAGATGAATACGGACACACCGACAGATAAATCGGCAAACACATCAGCGTTCTCATATGTATGTTTGAAACATGTAGTTTTCATATAGAGTAAATAATAAAATACTGACCGCCGAATGTGCTTTATCGTTGGCCTGGACTGTATTGGTTGTTTGTACGTCAATCATATAGCCATCGATATGCTAAAGAAGACAGTATATTGGTGTTTTTTAATTCAGCACAACTGATATTGACTAAAACTGGGATACTGTTATTGAAATATCAGAATCGCAATTAATGTAACAATATACATTTCTTTTGCACTTAAGATGTGTTGGTTTAACAAAATAACACCATAAGCGCGCGGTACATGTCTTCTGCTGCTGGACCTCTAAACCACAATGTAAAGTTTAGCAGCATACAAAGACGAATGTCATCTAAATTGTCTATGTCCACATTATACAATGATATGGAAACAAACTAAGCTGGCATCGCCAGATGATCCGAATTCAGTGAAGCATCCATGGGACAATTCGAATGCTCATCATTAACATGATGCAACGCAATGCTGCTGTTTACAAGCAATAACGACGGAAAATAAAAATAGCATTTGACGTTCACAGTTCTACATAAACTGCTATTGGACACTTGAAGACCTCATCAAATGTATCATGTTGTACAATCAAACATTTGTAAGATTTCCAGATAATCGTGTAAATGTGGTTTCACTAGACATCAGATGGTATTACGATCACAAATATCACTGACCGTTAGATATTAAGCCTTAGTGTAGGAAACCAAGAACACAACGTTTATACGTTTTTGCAAGAAAACTCGAGATTGCGTCAATATCTTTAATTGATGCCCTTCGATAATCAAAATGCTAAACAAGTGGATTACCTCTGCATAAGATAAAAATATATTGTAGAGATCCCGAGCCATCGGTCCCTGCGCTACGTTAGTGAACCATACAATACAAACGGTTTGCAAATTGATAATGGATAACGTACGTGTAATATATTACCAGTGCGAGGTTAAGATTATTACTACATAATTGTTAAGTTATCGTCAGTCACCAGCACGGTTTGCAAATTGACAATTGATAGCGTACATGTAATATATTACCAGTACGAGGTCAAGATTAATACTGCATAATTGTTTTGTTATTCCAAAACAGCACAAGGTACTCAAAGTAGAGCATTCCTCATTCTGAGTTGAAACAAATACTAAAACCTGTTATCGTCAGTCATCAGCATGTGACTGTAATTAATGAATCAGTCGCAAGTTTCTGACCTGACACCATATCTTCCATCATCTATGATATAGTCACTTTGCACATAATGCGTACGAGTCGAAAAAAACACCATGACAAAAGCTAATTATATGTTGAAAAGTAAACGCGACATTTTAAAAATTCATCGGCGTCTTTCAGTGAGTGTATCATTATGGACGTTGTGAATGTAGCTTTCTCTGAAACTGAAAGACATAAAATGTGCCGCAGGCGCAACAGAATGCAGTGCATTGAATAACAAGGATCGATGTTTTGTACACTTTGTGACGATCAATGTGCGACTTCATTGCCCAACATCGCCCCATGGAGGCAGTGGATGACTCACATGCGTGCCCGGTAATCGAATGAGATGGTTCGTTTGTAGTTCATAGCATATACAGAGCAAACGACATAAGTTATTGAGCTGATGCATGGTTGATGAATGTAGATGGTAGCTTGCCCTAAGGATGCATAGTGCAGCAACCAGCAACGAGTATGGCGTAACACCTTATGAACATTCATCCGCAGGTTGCAACTTAATATTCATAAAGTGGTTAGTGGACTAGCATGCGTGCCAGTAATATACTTCTGGACATAGTAAGACAAGGAAGCCCGTGTGTGTAGATGGTAGTTCAGGACTAGTACTGAAGTCAGTAGATCAATCCACTCATCTATGACAGAAGGAATGTACCGTGCGCTGATCGATGAAAAGCCTCGGGTGTTACGTGTCCGTCACCAATAACGAGCTTCCGGTGGTACGTGTCCGTCACCAATAACGAGCTTCCGGTGGTACGTGTCCGTCACGAATAACGAGCTTCCGATGGTACGTGTCCTTCACCAATAACGAGCTTCCGGTGGTACGTGTCCTTCACCAATAACGAGCTTCCGGTGGTACGTGTCCTTCACCAATAACGAGCTTCCGGTGGTACGTGTCCTTCACCAATAACGAGCTTCCGGTGGTACGTGTCCTTCACCAATAACGAGCTTCCGGTGGTACGTGTCCTTCACCAATAACGAGCTTCCGGTGGTACGTGTCCTTCACAATAACGAGCTTCCGGTGGTACGTGTCCTTCACCAATAACGAGCTTCCGGTGGTACGTGTCCTTCACCTATAACGAGCTTCCGGTGGTACGTGTCCTTCACCAATCAGTAAAACTCAATCAACGACAACAACATAAAGTTAACAAAGAATCCAATAACACGTATATCAGACAACCTAAAGGGCCTCTTTTAACCTTTCAGCAGACATGAGTGAGCAGCTTCTTTGATTAAACTCAGTATGTATTTGCAGCATATCATTTGGTACAGGGTGTCATGATGTCTGATGGATGAACAATGGAACCGCTGACAGAATTTCCATAGATCCCATTTGGTGATAAACGAGTTCCATGGCTGCCGAAACTGTGGAAGATTGATGAAAAGCAAGGAATAGGTCGAGACGTGATTGAAAATGGTGTATTAAAAGGCTGTCATTATGTCTGCATCGCCTTCGAAACAGAAATCGGTATCACGCGACGCCATCCACCTCATGCAAATGAATCATCGCTATTGTGACGCAGAAATATTTCAAACTAGGCCAGCGTTATTTCAGCATCTCCGGGCAAGATATTTTCAACAGATTTAATTCAACAGCCCTAATAGTACCTAATTGTTAAATGTATCCGAATAATCATTCATAAGTGACAGTGTTACAGTTTGGATTGAGACAAGCGTTTATCAAACTTTTGACATTTCCTGGCATGCACGTCGGGAGCATGTTACTGCGCAGATTTGAGTGTGATTTGTACAAAGCACCTTCCTCAATATATGCAGATATGTCGACTTTTCCTACAGCATCTAGGTAATGCAATCTAAGTGTTAACGCCCGTTACTCACAACTAAACACGCATACGAAAAGTTCGTCGTATGATACACCTGCTGCAACAGATATTACTCGTTGCAATCCGGCGCGTGAGTCATTTTTCTTCTTATTGTTGTATGCTGCTATTATCACGACGACTTTTTTTGGAACTATTCGTATAGCTCAATATAGGTTCCCTTACAATCAAGGGGTTTCCTTATAAAAGGACGGTGTGTGATATATAATGTATTGATAACTCAGCAACGCAGCGACTGAAATAGAGAACCAAAGTGAGGTACATATTCTTACTGAAACACTCCTGAGAGATATGGACATTTCTCCTGAGCAATGAACAAATCAGGTTCGACAACTTGTGCGGAATGTGACAACCATAATTGATGTGAAACGATGCTTTTTAACTAATCAGTAAGTGGAACGTCGACATCGTACATGAGGGCAATTTCTGATAACATCGACCCTTTTGCTAAATGAGCCTATGTAAGCCTGACAAAAGTTGAAGCCTGCATACTCTGGTAGGTGCGACGCCGTATTGTACCAATACATGGTGGTAATAACATCTAAGAAAGTAGCAGCTTCAATAAGCCGGCAACTAGCCCACGCACTGCAATATAGCACTGTATTGAGTATTGTTACCTACTTTTGCGGGATGTTTTGCAACAATGATGGAATGTATAATCGGCCCCGTGTGTTAAAAATGCGCTTTTGTGACCATTTTACTCCAGGATGTTGATTTATTTCCTGTTTGTGATTGCATTTCTTTGATAACCCAATGGTTGTCAATTACATGCAAACAACGCCATTTTTAAGCAAATGACGTGGTAAGCAAACTTTTACCGCAATACATCAGCAAAGTTGGTGATTAGGTTTTTTCTTACAATCATACAACAGTACAGAGGGCGGATACTAATGAGGTAATTACTTTGCCCATATTGTGCGTGCGTAGTCATGCAAATTGATGCGATAGAATTAGTCCAGTGTCGAAAAAACAAGGAATGTAACATTATATCATTCACAAATAACCAGTCATCTTCTATGATGATTTTGCAGAGACCAACTTGCTAACATGGCTGGGAGTGGGCGGAAACTGACATGCAGAAACTTCCATCAACTGGAACATAGGCGAGGCAGCCAGCAAAGCTTTGTGGCACAAAGCATACGTCGCTAAAAGCTAAAAATGGTCACAAGCAAGCACCGTCACACAAATATCACACCGAATCAAAAAGAAAACAAGGACAAGGGGACCGGGACAATTAGCTATAGTTTGTACCTATGTTCTTGCCGCTAAGTTTACATCGAAGGTTGCAGAGGCATTCTGGGATACCGTCCCTCACACTTGTAATTTGAAAGGGAATATAACCGGTTAAATTATCACAATTATATTTTTCGGCCGGCAATCGGAATCTGATCACTTTCGACGCTGATCACATAAAAATAACTATTTCGTGAAAAAGTGGTGTGTTCTGTCGTCATGTAAGTGAATCTGCCACAAAACAACGGTTGATCTGTTAGACCAACAAGGTTATGAAACATGATGTTGGTCTGTTGGGCTACTCTTGACGGAACATGGAAAAAGTATAAAACGTGATACCATATCCAGCTGCTGAAAATACCCGCTATTCTACGCGAGGCAGATGAGTGTCAGCCCAACCACTGCATGCATTGATGTCGAATACATTCGCCATTACGGAAACAGTCGATTGGACCCAAAAGTCTTTTGTCAAGCTTTGAGTATTAATACAAAATATGATCATGCGAGATTATATTTCGAACAACCACATGGGATGATCAATAGCAAAATGCTACCCAGACAACTCAGCGTACATCTTGCTCTTAATACATGAGCCCGAGACAACCCTCATATGCAATCGAACGTGCGTCGCATGGCTTGTTTGACGATAACGGAATGTTGATTGGTATTGACCATATGGCCAACATAACCAGCATAACATGAAATTGCGCATTGAGCACAAGTTGATTGGCCCGTCGTATCATCTAATAAATCACTTTCATAAACGTGACGTTATCTGCATCTAGTCACGAAGAGATTAATGAACAATCGTATAGAATTATATTACCACTGTAGTAATAAATGTTTATCAGCAGTTTCCTAGTCGCCAAATGTATCTCCGCCATCTTAGCAATATGTCACCCGTTATCCCGTTTACGATAGAGCTTAGAAATATCGTCTGCAATTTGATATCGCTATATTATCAATGCCAACGCTCAAACACATCTTTGAGTAATATATTTAAAATCGAATTTGACGTATAAATTGTGATTAAACATATACCAATCATCAAGGCAAGTCGTCCCATGAAGAAATAACTATAGCCAAAATCAGCCTGATTATGTTCGGTCCAAAGCACTCGTCATAAGAGTGAGCGATAGAATGACTCTGTAAAGACTAATCACTTTATGCCTGAGCCTGAACAGACTCTTGGATAGACAAAAAAGAGGCCCATGAATACATGGGAGAACTGTATCAAGATGTTCGAAATATTTCAGAATCGGTCCATAATTGACCAATTTTTTAATGATTTTCAATTTTTGGCAACCACAATTCGACCAATTTTCATGACCATCTCTTGTTTATTGATGATTTTATAAGCGATCAACTTTATTAAAGGAATCATGTTTTTCCAAGATAGATTGACAATGATTTCGCTGACACAAGGAAAAGCATGTTTTATTATATAGTACAGCGGCCTGCCATACTTGCCGCGCCCCGCGAGCCGAGAGCGGAGCAGCGGCATCCTTTGTGCTGCGCGACAGGTCGGCTGCAGTGAAGAGCCAGTAGAAATGCATCCCACAGTACTTCGAACTTACTTTGTGAGAAAACTGTTGGTTATTTACATCAGACATGACATGTCAAATGATCAGAATTGAATGGGTTTCCTTCGAGAGCAAACCAATTCACAATACCATTCACGACGGATAAACGACGATTTCAGTCGAATTTTAACTTTAATTCGTTCATGATTGGAAATGACGTCAGCGATTTCCTCAAAAGGTTGACGCTTTCTGTGATAACATGTGACCCACGTTTTATGACCGTTGAACGCATATTGTAATTTTATAAGCGATCGAATATTTGACGAAAATTGACTTAGCGAAATTTGCTTAACAAGATAACTTGGCGAATGCGAATTCGTCAAGTTAAAATAGTCTTATGGTACATGGGGAAATTTGGCGAGCTGTATCAAAAAAACAAATCAGAATTAGCACATAATTCACCAAGATATTTTGGATTTTCATTTTTTGGCAACCGCTATTCAAACAATTTTCATGACCATCGCATGTATATTGATAATTTTATAAGCAGACAAATGTATTAAAGAAATAATGCTGTCCGGGGCCATGATATATTGACAATGATATGGCTGACTCAAGGAAAAACTTAGTTTATTAACGCCGTAGTTATATTTAATGAATAGACATAGCTCATCCTTGAGGCGGCCAGTGAATTGTCAACCTATCATGGCCCTGGACAGCATGATTTCTGTAACAAATTTGATCGCTTATGAAATTATCAATATAATTATGATGCTGATGAAAATTTAAAATCCATGATAACTTGGTCATTAATGGGCCGACATAGTTCCCCCATGTACCCATGGGATTCTTGTTGTTTCGTAATTTTGTTCATTAACGCCCAGCTTCATTATTTGTTTCAGGAAAAAATACCGGCTACGAAATCAACAGTCCATTTTAATAGTTTTTCTTTACTCGTTTTGTACAGGGAATTTTTGACCAAAGCTCTGGTTTGAGCTCTTACCGCAAATGTTTCCCTAAATTTATTGCTTGGTAGCCACTTTTAAACCACGAACGGGAGATGTTGCTGCACTTCCTCTTGACAAGCTCACTTGGGCTAGTGATCACAAACGCAATAGCTTAGCTTTGAGAAAGTGTTGACGTCTTTAAACAACAGTCCTCTCAGTGTAGGCAATGCACATCTAGGCTTAGTTTATTCACAGGGTTTTTGCTGCAAATTCCACAAAACAAATTTCTTTATCAATAAAATGGTTCTCATAGCTTGACAACAGTTGTATAATCAAATCTGGGTTTAAATGCGCAACCTCAGTGATAGTAGTATTTTTGTCATAGTTTTTTAACATTGTCAGCCAATAAAAAAGTTTTGCTGCAATAAATTGTCGTTTTATTCCGAATACAGACCTTACTTGTATTAGCTAGTGCGTCATAATGAACAACGTAAATGTTTCAGTAAAGTGAAGTTATTGTCTAATCAATAAATGTGCACACAAACAGTAAATTTAGTTGATATTATAACTCCAATATTTGACTTGGTGATAAATATATTACTTTTATTTCATCATTCATTGTTACTTACAAACTGCTGATTTTTTAATTGCCTTAGCATTTTCAAAGTTCAGGTTGAAGTTACTTCTTCTCCCATACTTCAGCCTGCACAGTAGACAGATTAATATCTCCTTTGTGGAGATAAATATCTCTGCCAGCCTTGTTCTTTATTTTTTTGAAAAAACCCTTTTGGAGCTGTGATGCCGATTGCAAATTGGGTATTTTTCTTCATGTCTCTCCAACGCTTTGTCCCGTCGTAATTGTTCTTGGCAATTTTTTTCCAGGAATGTTCTTGTGGATGAAGTGCAGTGGCGTAAACTCCTTTACCGAAAACAGCATCCACAGTGCTGTCTACTGACGCATAGATGAGGGAGGAGTCCAATATGCCACACAGACCATCGTAGTCGGTGAAATGCCATACAGTCATCGAATCTGAAATCAATGGAATGAAATATTTACCCAGTACAAGCGGAGACAAGACAATGCTTTAAGCGATTAGGAAAATGTGATGGATAAAAATAAAATACTGATATATATATTTATTGATCACGCTGATGGTGTGAGGGAAATTACAGTGAGAAGTCGGTTACATTGTTCGTTATGAAATAAGGAAGACTGTTAAAAATGTATCACTCACATGAATCTGCCATGACTGATCTAGGGTGTGCTACAGTTCAACCTGAATAACTGAAAAAAAACTTCATCGTTATTATCGGCGGATAGGCTATGTTAATAGATTTATATTTAAAGAAGCAGATTAGAATAAATGCAATGTGCTTATTTGCAAATTATATATATTCATGATTAATTTTAGAGCATAAATGCTGAAATGGAGTGATTAACGGAAGCGGCAGCAAGGGGCGAGATGAAACTGCGCCTGATATATACATCATCACCTTGTGCCAACCCACTGCAAAGGGGATTCATTATCGCTTTATGACAACCTGTGCGACGTTTGCGGGAGGTGGTTTCGTTTTGTTTTAAGAGCTGTTCATCAGAAGAGCACGGATCCCAGGCCCGGCGTAACGCACAGGATATCACTCACTGACTTAGACCCATACCCCGTGTAAGAGCGGATCCCTTAAAGGTTCAGTCTACAGAGTTATACAGGAAGAAGGTCACTTCATTAACAATTATTGGTCACAAAGCCACGACTTTTGTCATCAGAGGATCAATAGCGAGCTCAACAGTTTTGAAATCGTTCATACTGGTATTTATTTCATTGTTTTTATTTTTGGAGTGATGTGAACAATCAACGGGAAGTTCTTATTACAAGCACGGTCATCCATTTATATTTATATTAATACATTAATATGGTAATGTCACCATCAACGAATATGGCCTTATTAGTAAAAAATCTACAACATCACTATGCCAGAATATTATATAAACTGAAAAAATATCAACCAAAGAAACTACTAAAGACAATGGCATATTTTAGCTCCATGCCGGGATGAACTGAATAGTTGACAATTGTACTTAATGGGTCGCAATTGACAAAAACAATGTTTTGCGTGATAAATATGGTTTCATGATAAAATATACAATGGATATTACCTTGATTAGATTGACGGTCTTTACTTGTTCAAATCACAATCGGTTATGACATTCGTCGTGGCAAGTCCAGTTGTATATAAGCGGCTAAACCCTCTGACTGGGTTCCACAAAACAGAAACTTAAACACAGACACTACATTTAGAAACCGAAACGAATAAAAGCACCTATTTGCCAACAACGCATAACTGAACGCAGTCATGACGAAGAGAAAGCGAAATTAAGATTTTTCGATGCACGAAATATTAGATTTGGCCTTTCGGTCACGTGTTTCCCATTTTTTTAATCATATATATCTCTCTATCTTTAATGACATTGGAGGACATGATGGTGGAGTCTTCCAGAGTAGGATTGTGTCTGATTGACACGTGCTTCCTTCGTACCACGCGGTGACATGTAAGTGAAGTAGCACCTGTTGTGAAGCACGTACAAGTAACCAGGTATTGATCAGATCAATGACATCAAGAGCGCTTGAAGAGAGAAATGTTTTTTCCATAAAGAGTCACAGGGGAAGTGTTCAATTGGCGTTATCTATTCATTTGGTCCAACAGTTCCCTGACTCATCTTCGATGAATCAGTCGACCCGAAGGTAATTTATCATCGATGATGATCAGCATCAATAACATCGACCACCATCTCTGCCGCGAAAAAACAACAGTTGATTGATTGAACTGGTCAGGTGTACGTGTGGTATTTCAAAGACGTCAGCCAAGGTGACCCGACAATGATAATGCTAGTGGGGTGAAGCTGGTCGGTAAAACCCCGCTCTATACCTGGCACACAATAACAAGAAAAGGTCAATACTTATCGCTCGTTTTTTTCAATATATGTTTGGAACTTTATTAACATCCACTTTTTAAAAGAAAATCACGAACTGTACCAGCTATGTGTCATTAAGTGTGCCCGTATGACAATTGAATATATAATAAACTTGTATGTATGTATGTATGTATGTATGTATGTATGTATGTATGTATGTATGTATGTATGTATGTATGTATGTATGTATGTATGTATGTATGTATGTATGTATGTATGTATGTATGTATGTATGTATGTATGTATGTATGTATGTATGTATGTATGTATGTATGTATGTCTGTATGTATGTATGTATGTATGTATGTTGTATGTATGTATGTATGTGTATGTATGTATGTATGTATGTATGTATGTATGTATGTATGTATGTATGTATGTATGTATGTATGTATGTATGTATGTATGTATGTATGCATGTATGCATGCATGTATGTATGCATGTATGTATGTATGTATGTATGTATGTATGTGTATGTATGTATGTATGTATGTATGTATGTATGTATATGTATGTATGTATGTATGTATGTATGTATGTATGTATGTATGTATGTATGTATATGTATGTATGTATGTATGTATGTATGTATGTATGTATGTATGTATGTATATGTGTATGTGTATGTATGTATGTATGTATGTATGTATGTGTATGTATGTATGTATGTATGTATGTATGTATGTATGTATGTATGTATGTATGTATGTATGTATGTATGTATGTATGTAAATATAAATATGTAAATGCCATTTGGGCAAAGCAACGTTGACATAATGACGTGTTTTTCATATAGCTATTATTAGGTCAACCCGAACTAATGTTCAGTGTCTTGGCGCTCTGTTGCACATCACCATTTGGGCGTTTGATCTGGACAATGCCTTAGATTGACATCAAAATGCGACGTAAATCATAAACTTTTACAGTTAAATTGTTGATCGAGCAATATAACTTAAAAAATACCAGAGAACCCTGTCCACTGTGTATTTAAGGAAGCGGAAACTTTGACACCTCATATCTGAATAACCAGGGAGTGTCTTTTGTTCAGGTTTGAACTTTCCATATCAAAAGCGGTACATCTGTACATCTTAAGCTTTTCCTGAGCTAAAAGGCACGAATAGAGACGAAAAGCCGTCTGCACTCCCAACAGGGAGGTTAAAACACTCTGTATGTGAGCATGATGGGTGAAGGTCATTCTCTTTAAGCATATTGAATTTAATAGCAATCAATAACGCCGCGGACACGGACTCTTGACGATAGATCTCATTCAATATAAGTCAATGAAATTTGAAGCTGCAATTTATTAGTTGTCTATAATCAGCTGAAACGACCATTGTAATGCTAACATGTCAGATAACAACAGGCTATAACAGCCTAAATTCATACAATAATTCAAATTCATCCAATATGGATATCCGTAGCTCTTGTGGTGCGTAATTGGCCAATATATAACAAAATGCATTTTGGCACTGAGCAATCATCATCTTTACATACCGAGAGAAATGACGACAAACATCTCCAGGCAAGCATGCATGAATATTTGCAGTTCCGTAGGAATGAAGCTCGTAGTTAGCTGTGAATCCACGCCCAATTGCTGGACGATTGATACTAATCTGTTTAAGCTCATATTGTTCGACATGAGTAATCGTCTAAAGGTGAAGGCGATTGCCTGTGATCAAGTCTAAACAATTCCACCGCATATTATCGTCATTATTGCATCACGGTATTGTGTAAGGATGTATTGTCGCCTCCAGGGTATTCAAACAATTTGATTAGTAACCTTACAACATATCGGTTGGACTTCGTATAGTCGGTTGGTAGTCAATGCGATCGCTTGCGACCAATCTTTATAATGGCATTAGGGTATATGCATTGTTGCCTTCCAAGGGCACCCAAACATGTCCATTAGTTACCTAACAACATATCGGCTGATCTATATCTTCGAAGTATGAGGCAGCGAAAAAAAAAAGTTTTCGTAGTAAACATAGTTTGCTATTCATTTCCGATCCGGTGTCGTTTACTGTAACGGGTGTGTGTATCGGAGATTTATACGGCACATTAGTAGATAAGTCATCGTGAGGCAGCGTGTCACCTTAGGTAGCCACAGGCAATGACTGAAATGACTGTAGTGGCCAGCTGCACAGGCAATGATAAACTAACACAAAGTAACGACAATAGTTTGTGAGAAAACTGAGACGGGCAAACAAATCCACAGTGGAAAAGATTTTAATATAATGCCTTGAAGTGATGTAATCATCTCTTGCAGTTAACCTGATTAGTTTCCATTTAGTCATGGAATATTTCATCACTAAACACTACCCTCCAATTACAAACAAAATATATACTCTTACGTACAGGCAAATAATAGCAGTGCTCGTAATCATATGCTGCATACGTCTTTCACTGTTTGCCAGTAGACCATCTAATAACTAGTTAAACTCACGCGGTACGGTGACACAAAAGCATGCAATATCAATATATATATTATTGATATGTTTCTGACAAAACATATCGATTTCATTTACTGTATGACCCACCCATTTACTGTATGACCCTCCCATTTACTGTATGACCCTCCCATTACTGAATGACCCTCCCATTTACTGAATGACCCTCCCATTTAACCGTGAGATAATCGTAACATAATTGGCAGGACTTATGTGGCAGGTTTAACAATTTGAGGAAACATTGTGTAGAACGCTACGTTTGCTAATCTGATTAAATGAATGGTGAATTATATGGCGGTATTGTTTGTCTTGTACAATGCTGTGGACAAACATCAGCATTGATGCCATTAGTGTAGAAATATCAGTGGCGACAATCATACGAACTCAATATGATTCCAATATTGGTGCCATTAATCAATTTGTAAAGTAACTATTCACCTAGGATCACAGCATAGTCAAAGCCTATTATATCAAGAATCATCAACATTTATATTCATAAAGGTCATCATTTCTTTGCATTAGTATTTACATTGGGTTTTGTTACAAGGCAAAAAACGATGCGCAGATATTGCAGATTGCTCTGACATAATTATGATTTGCTCATTGGTCCTTGGCATTGTCAATTGTTCTGCACTGCTTTGGTCATGGATTTAAAGATTGTCATCTTCTTGCTTGAAAGATGTTATTTTGCCATCCTTGTACTTTCTATTGCTCTGTTAACATGCCATTGTGTATTCGCCACTGCCTACATTCCCATTGGATTGTCACGTTGGCCGCTTTTGTGCCTTTTGTTGTTGATTTATGAGATTTAAAGTCCTTCCGAGATGCAAAATTTTCACTATTGCTTTCATTCATGACTACAGCGCAAAACGGCACGATCATCAATTGTATATTATCATATATATATTGTTCAAACTCTACGACAAGCCAGTCAAATTTCATTGCAAAACGCAGACCTGGCGGCAACTGATCACGTTGACTTACACGCCCGTGTGATATTGCAAGCAGCCGACAAAAAAAGCCTAACTTCTGTCCTAGGGCGTGTCGCTGTCTTTTGTCGGTCCCTTGTTTGATATATGTGATGCTCTGCTGTTGGGAGAAATTTAATATTGTAGAAGAAAGGGAAAATTTAGAATGGTCGGGAATACAGTAATCTATTTATAGTAATGTATTTATAGTAATTTATTTATAGCTGCATAGCTGGCTATACTGTCGCCCAGTACCTTCATGATCAATAACTATCATTTCACTTAAGACAAGACTTATTGTATATGTTATATATGTTTGTGGGGGGTACAGAGGCATTTCGAGGCGTATAGTGATAATACAGTAAAGCATTGAGGTATTGTGGTAACATATTTTACAAAACAATACTCAATACCTACGAGCAAATATAGCTACCGTACATAATGCTAACGCTACAGCTGTTATGTACCTCGCAATCAACAAACCATTCCGAACATCACGTATTGAAAGAAGTAATCGATACAAAGAGACTCCTAGCGAGCAATAAAGGAACTCAACATTTGAGTCCCCCATAGACTCAGTAGGATATAGTGAACAACAAGTCTTTTTATGTCCACAAACGAAAACTGTTATTCAAGAATGTTGATTAAACGACCACAATTCTGTGTGGGTAGTAGAATACATTATATCTGCTGTGTATATTCTTATGCTGAAGCATCAATATATACAAAAATTCGATAATTAATGATTAGTTATAAGGATCAAGTAAACACACAATTTCAGCGAATTGCGTTTCTTTCAATGTTTGATTGCTACATTTGTATGCTCCGTCTTCTTGTGACTACGCTGTGAAACATATATCTAGTAAATAATAACAATCTGTCATGCATACATGTATTCATTCATTCTGAAATATAGCATAAATATTCATTATATATAGACATTTAATCATAAATATCACCGTTGTGCGTGGTCTAGCATGCTGATCAGCTCTTTTACTTCGTATCAGTGAAGATGTGGGCTATGTAACCCAATGCTCATTGCTCTTAACTGCCGAATCACAAGAATGTTTATGTTAAGTATCACTCAAAGTCTGTTTGTGAAAGCTGTACCGTCTTTAACTTATGAAATATTGCACGTCAAATCGAAACCTGTAATGATTGCTGGTAAAAAGTAAAAAGTGTAGTCCTGCAATACTTAGAAAAGCTTTTCACATACGATGACCGCACGGCAGAAACCAACTATCTAGGGCGCCACCTAAAAAGCATATCCTTTAAATTAGGTGGGTGTTGTCTTCGTGTCGAATGGTAATCATGCAGCTGGCTGCTGCTTCTATTGTAACACACTAGAGGACGAATATATCGCCCTTACTACCATAGTGCTAAAATGACACTATACAGTAAAGTCTATATTTATACTGCCTTCCAGGAATGGTATTCTGTAAACCATAATCAAATAACCTTAATAGTATGACTGTTGACTGAAACAATATTGAGATCTGACAGACGCGTTCTTTACACGTAATTCGGCAGCTGGTTTTAAAACAGCATTGCCTTTGGTAGGCGAAAAGTCAAATTAGCCATGAAATACAAGAAGGAGAACTTTGTTCACAAGGGATGTATATACTAACTTTTCCTCTAATGTTTGTGTAAAGCAGTAAGGATCGTAGGTTATTTAGGCTTTCCGCCTTCATTGCTTGTAAACAGTTGTCTTGTGTTCCAACAATTAAACGACGCAACGGTTAGTTCACTACCACATGGTTGTAAGATGTCAACATTGGCACTATATACCCTCTCGTTTGTGTCCGACGTTTAACCTTATATTCATTTTATAGATGTCCAGCAGCGGACTTTGAGGCTTGGATGCGCGTATCTAATGCTTGTTCGTGAAAACAAAACATCTTAGCTGCTTGAGAAATGAAGTCTGTTACGTTAGTTGTGATTCCGATATTTCAATAAAGTTGTAGTCAACATTAGTTGCGCTGACGCCCAAATCATGCAATCTTCCTAAGCATATCGATGGCTATTTGATGGACGAACGAATAACCCAAACAGTCCAGGCCGAAGTAAAAGCACATGTAATTATCTAACCCATATTCATACAACATACATCTACGATATATTTGAGAACACTTGCCTTTGTGTCTGTCTGTGTGTCCGTATTATTCTCATTAACGGCTGCATCATGCCAGGTCAAATCGATCCTCATCTGCAAATGTTACCGCAACCACAACAGTGCATGTCCGTTTGAATGGTGGTACCCTTTCATGCCAAAACGGCATTAAAGCCAAATTAAAGCCAAATGTTGGACATTTCATGCACGAAACACTGCTTTATCACATATTTCATTTTGCTTCCTGTAGGAGTGAGGTCTGCGACCATAGTAGTGTCACAACGGGGATTATGAAAGGGCATTAAAGTGATTATGGTGATGAAACGGCGGAGAATAAGGTGGGGTCAGAGCAGGGATAAGATAGGGTCACGGCGAGGATAAAGGTAGGGTCACGACGGGGATTGTGGTAGGTTCACGGCGGGGATTTTGGTAGGGTCACGGCGGGGATGGTGGTAGGGTCACGGCTGGGACAAGGTTTGGGTCCATCCGGGGGCTGGAATCGAGTCAGACTCACGGTTGGTATTTAAGGTCACGGCGGCGTTATATGATCGAGTAATCAACGCTACACTTGCCGTACATGACTTCATTAGCGTCATTTCTGTGTCATTGATAATTACTTCCCAATTTAGGCAAGGCAAGGTAGTCTGACAGTGTCTCTTTATATATGTATAGAAAACAATACACGGATATGATCATTTCCCTAAGCTCGAGGTTTAGATCACGTTACTTAATGTCGGTAGGGGTAAAGCATCTGTGTTTTATTTGAGGCTTTATGACTGTCACTAAAACCATCTATTTGATTTAAGATGTGATTATAAAGATGATTTGTACAATCATGTCCGCAGTTTATCAAATTGCGGCATGCATAATACATTATGTTCACAAAACGATATCAGACAAATAAAGCAAACAATAGGTGCTACGGTGAAACTGATTTCAGTAATGCTGGGTGTAAATGTATGCCAAGTTCAATATATGTGCTCTTAGTCGATAATAACGGGATCAACTACGATCATTAACCGAAGCACAAAAACGAATATGTCGAATGTTTCTGTTTTTGCCAATCTAGATGGTTTTACAACTAATGCCGCAAGTGATCACAACAGGCTCGATGCGTAGCCAAGATGTACCATGTCCATAACATTGTCACAAATCAATAACCAAAGAGGTAAACTGACCGACACTACGCCGCCAGGACCGACAGCAAAAGACCCATGGTAAGATAATCAGCGTACTTATCTCTGTCGTTTGTCCATTGTGCACTTCACTTTTTCCCTGATCTTCTCCTGGGTTCACGGAATAATAGGATAGTATTGTATACAGAGATGGACAGTGTCGCATAGACTCGCTTTAATTTAAATTTAATTTGTAATTAACTCAAAATCTAGATTGATATCAGTTCGGCATAGTGAACAAGACTACAAAACTCATATTATAAAGTACGTCAAATAGTTATAATCTCAAGTATGTATGTCAATACCATAATTATACAGCAACCTCTGCTGATATGACATGGCCACAACCGCGCGTTCCGGTCGTTACATCTAGGGCCAGAGCAGCGAGCAGCAATTGGTAGTTATTGGGATGGTACTGATGTAATATACTAACACACCTGCATTGGTAGATGTATAAATGTACATATTACCACATGCAAACATGTAACCGCACAGCCATACATACATACATACATACATACATACATACATACATACATACATACATACA
The DNA here is from genome assembly GCA_034190875.2 of Urechis unicinctus. Lineage (NCBI taxonomy): Eukaryota > Metazoa > Annelida > Polychaeta > Xenopneusta > Urechidae > Urechis > Urechis unicinctus. The sequence continues at coordinate 67,594,337 of CM067349.1, forward strand.
TACATACATACATACATACATACATACATACATACATACATACATACATACATACATACATACATACATACATACATACATACATACATACATACATACATACATACATACATACATACATACATACATACATACATACATACATACATACACATACATACATACATACATACATACATACATACATACATACATACATACATACATACATACATACATACTCTTACATACATACATACATGCCTACATACATCCATACATACATCCATCCATCATCCATCCATACATACATACATACATACATACATACATACATACATACATACATACATACATACATACATACATACATACATACATACATACATGCTTACATACATACATACATACATACATACATACATACACATACATACATACATACATACACATACATACATACATACATACATACATACATACATACATACATACATACATACATACATACATACATACATACATACATACATACATACATACATACATACATACATACATACATACATACATACATACATACATACATACATACATACATACATACATACACATACATACATACATACATACATACATACATACATACATACATACATACATACACTACATACATACATACATGCATACATACATGCCATACATCCATCCATCCATCCATACCATACATACATACATACATACATACATACATACATACATACATACATACATACATACATACATACATACATACATACAGACACATACATACATACATACATACATACATACATACATACATACATACATACATACATACATACATACATACATACATACATACATGCATACATACATACATACATACATACATACATACATACATACATACATACATACATACATACACATACATACATACATACATACATACATACACATACATACATACATACATACATACATACATACATACATACATACATACATACATACATACATACATACATACATACATACATACATACATACATACATACATACATACATACATACATACATACATACATACATACATACATACATACATACATACATACATACATACATACATACATACATACATACATACATACACATACATACATACATACATACATACATACATACATACATACATACATACATATAAATCTACTTGTGGTGTCGCATAATTGAAAATATCTTTATGTTAGTACAATTTAAATTTTGGAATATGAACATTGCTTGGCAAGGTTAATTCCCAGATACCATTGTGGATGGAAATTCATTGGACCCGATTATTTGTTCTGAGCGTAGATATTTGAAGCTATGTTGGTTTAGGAACCAACCAAATCTCTTCCGGAGTATTTTATTTTGCTTTGGATATGTAGGTCATATTTTGTCATATTCAAGTGAAATGACATTCACTTAACACTTCACAATAAGCGAATCGAACTTCATTGCATAGTAATAACTACTTTTGAGTGACTTCCAGTACATTGGTCACGGGATGGCGGTTGGTCAATACTTGACATAAGGAACCTCACACATTGGGTAAAATTTGGGCTCGAATACAGATTACATCCTAACACAGTTGATAACGATGTATGCAGACTTAACGACCGGTTCATTGCATCCTGCACATTTCATTGAAATATACAAGACGTTTTTACGAGACGAGCGATTCAAACCATTGATTTATGAGCGATAAACCAATTTTAAGAGATTGGCTACATAAATTATTTAGCAATATGACAATTTTATTCATGTTATTGGATTAATGATCCTTTTTTACCCATAACGCAGTAAGGCCTGTTGAGTTGGGGTCGACCTCACCTTTCGACCCACAGTTTGACATGACAGATTTATTACAGCCTACTACTAACCCTCACGGATCCTTCAAACAATTGATCTGATGTATATTCCTTGCCAACCGATATCTTGGCAGACGTCATCTGATTGATGTTGAATGACACGATGGCTAACTCTGCAATACACACTCGACTGACCTATGACGTCATTCTCGGTTGATCTGCTGTGGTTTAGGATATCATTCCACACTAAGCATAAATCTTTTTCACTGAGTAGATGTTACCATTTATCACTTAAAATGTTGGCTCATATTGTTGAAAGTAAAACCTTTATTGCTGGTTTTCTTAGCAAAACATCCAGGTTCGTTAATCATCACTAATTTAAGCTCAGTGAAAATAAATGGTGAATACCAATGACATTTTTCATAATTACTGAGGCGAATGAGAAACCTAACAATTTTGTCTGACCTTGACAGCGTAAATTCTGCAGTTATTTTCACTCTGTGGTGCTATTGTATTATTTCACTGGAAGATATACGGTGTGAACGCTTCCTTTATTTGTTACAGAAATGATGACCTATATACAAATGAAAATGTTGAAAGATTTTTCTATAAATTAGGTTGTGATTATGCTGTAATCCGAGATGCTTAGTTGTTTTACAACTTGACCAATGACACGGATATTATAACCATATTAAACTTGTGGGTTTAATTGATTGTCTCCATCCAAAATAGAACAGTTACATTCCAACACTTATGCAATCACCGCTGATGTTTGTCTCCAGCCAAGCATGTGAACCACGCCAATGGTTATATCGCAGATAACTATTTCAATGCTACTTGAAGCTGTAATTACACCAACTTACCCACTAAGTCTAATCTATAAGCAAACAAAAAATAAGGCCCATCCTGCTATTGAAGTACATCAAAGACTAAAAGTTAAGTTATGGACTACTCCTGGTCCTAAATACATTTCTGTTAAATGTGCCTCACGGTCAACGTCTTAATTCAACAAGATCGTGGTGCATTTACGTAATGCTCGAGATAAAAGACTTGTAGATGTGAGATTTTAATAGACGCAAGCGGTGAGCAAGTGTTGCCGATTAATAACAGTTAATGACCTATACACGACGATATTCATGCTTATGCAAATCGCAATTGGCAACTAAATTCAACTCCCGTGCTGATTATAGAACACCAGCTTGGTGTCGGTATGCTCCATACACCGAACAAATTTAGCTCACCTAACAGCAAGTGTGACGCCCAACAAATTTCCATACGAACAACCTGCGCCATTCAATGAACAAGCTTCGAGGCATTTTAAAATCAATCTTTTGAAAGGGCATACCATATAGCTTAACGTGTTATGGAATGCTAGTTTATTACGCTTATCACCAATAACTTGAGTAATATCGTAAATATTGCCAATATTTATCTGTACATCGTTCAATAGATTGTGGATCTGTAAGATGCATTTATTTAATAAGCGCTGAAGAAAAAAATGAAGCAGCTTGAATCGTCGATATCTTGATACAAAACAACGGAATGGTCTCAAACGCTCAAACACTGATTAAGCAGCTGGAAAGGAAAACTTGAATAGTTTTTCATTAAGAAAAATAGTATGAGTATCGCAAAGCCTCTTTTTTCGTACGTAAGAGCTGTAAACCGGCGAAATACAACATCCGGATCACAGTAATAATCGATTGCCTAACCACATTGCCTTGATACAGTGGTACTCACTGATCATGTTACGGCATATGGCCAGTAACCTTATCATGTTGTATGTCCTACCCACTAACTCAATCCACGTGAATATAATCTTATGTTTGTCTTGCAGAATGTCATGGAATAGAGAATCACTGAGTTGAATGTGGTCATTTATAAGCACGCTCAATATATACGACAACACAAAAGGCAATTAACATTTTCTTTAGCCGTTACAGACTATGATATGAACACAAAAAGCACCCCTAAATGCAAGATTTCATGTGATGATAGTCTCTTCGCCGATCACAACGCAACAATGCCACCACATATATATATATTCTTTGCAATATCTCAGTGGATTTATTCTTATAGGTAAAATTGTTATATGTCACATGGCGTAGGTGAACTACTATAACGTGTTAGCTGTAATGTAAATGTTGTTTTTTTCTGAGGATCCTTTACAATTAGTCTTAAACACGTTGCAGCAGTCTTGAACACACGATGGATTTAATTACTGGCAGGGTATTAGCTTAATAATAATGATATACTTTATATTACTCTACCAAAGGCCACGGAAAATATGGAAATTGTTATACGCAACGACTTTGTCTGGGCAAAATTTGCAATCTCTTTTTGTAGATAAGTGTCCGTTTGCAACTGGAAGCCATTATTCTTATTTAAGAAACCAGAGGTCATTTGTCAAGAGTTAGGTGCCGAATGCCAATATTTGTCATTAAATTGGGCAAACAGCAGAGCTATTTTATTTTGTCACAGGCAAAGCTTGTGCTGCGAATCAACACATCGCTTCTCTTATAAATGTATTGGATTATATTCAAGACTTCATGAATAACCAACAGGAATATCAGGGCTGTCTTTTTGAATACACCACGCCTTCCATGCCCCACACCATTAAACTGATGCACAATATGCCACTTGCAATCACGATGTTACAATTTATATCATTAAATGTCACCAGCTTCACAAAGAATTAGACAAACTTCTCTCCCATGCTGATGGTTGAATGATATACAATAAACGAAACACAGAGCCCTTTCGGAGTCCCATGTTTTTCTTTTAATGCAATAATGCTATATTAAAATGGCTTTACGCTAGCCGTTTGAAATACGTTTTGCTGTTTATAACATACATTGGTGTACATATTCCGAAATAATATTTACTCTCAACTTGTGCGGTTGATCTGAGATGAGCAGTTTCTCTTTGCCACTGATACAATATTTCCTTAAATTGTAATACCTGCCCCTTATGTCATGCCAATCATTAAATACATACCTAACGGTTAAATTGGAGGGTCATACAGAACATATCCATTCATACATGCCTACATCGATGTATACAAGTAATTTATGACCCAGATGTTAGTCGTTATTTCTCTTGGTAAGTATATGTCTGATCATATTTCATTGGCAAAATGTGTATCATTGGTCAATTATGCACGATGAGAACTACTGATATCAACATTTTCAAATCGGCGCTGCTAGGCCATTATTATGCAGTGAGTGAGCCATTTATGTCAAGCAAACTTAATATTACGTGCGTAAAAAATGATAAACTCGGCTTATTAAGTGATTGAACGATAGTTTGATGTATTAATTCATAGCAACAAAGTGCTGTCAATAGGCGCGGTTTTGTTCTATCCAAGGATGGAATGATAGCGACCAGAAAGCACCAACAGCCATTACATGGCCTAGCTACATGCAATTATATTATGCGAAGGCCCGGAGTGGCTTAGAGTCTGCCATCAACAGAAGATGACTGGGAGGAAGAAAGCTCTAACTTGGGTTGCCAGGTAAAAAAAACTCCTTGTACATTTGCGGCTTCTGCTGCCGGACCATCCGGGCGCTTCTGATGCTTATAATTGCGGGCATGTACATCTAATTGATTATTGATTTGATCAGTAATTAATCACGTATGTGATCTAAATTTTGGTGCCGAACAAAGTGTGGGATTAGCTGAATGCATTGTAAAGTATCAATGTAAAGCCGCCCATGAGGGATGTATTTCCTTCGATCTCCAATCAACATCGAGAATTATTACCGTCAGCTTAGATGCGTCAGTACATGCCACTCTGCCAGCGCTTACCCGGTCTGTCTTGTCCTATAAATCCCTTATAAAGATCTGACACACCTGATGCTTACTCGCTGTGTTACAAACTATGCTTTCCATCTACTTGATTGATGATGATAGACAACAAATCAATTTCAGTTCCAAATTGCACTGAAAACGGGAATGACATTGACTTACTAAGAAAGTGACATGTCGCATGCAAGATCCACACTTGATCACTTAATGGTTTCAGAGAATAAACACACCTATTTCCACAATGAATGCACAACACAATGGTAGCCGAACAATCGTACACTATTGTGTTGGTAATTGTTGAAATTACCGTCGCTAATTTATCCAACATTTCATATTCAAACACTTTCACATGACATCGATAGGCTCCGAATCATAGCTTCTGACGTAATTGGTCGTCTATGGCTAAGATACCTGGCAATTCATTGTTTGAGACGGTGATTCCTTTTAACTTGTGTGCTTCTCATTAGATTAAAGGTTCAAACAAAGACGAAAAGCCATCTGTTTTGACCCACAGGGATATATAAAGCTCGATATATGAATATGGCGGGTGAAAGTAATACTCTTAAAGCATATTATATTTGACAACATTTATTATGACCCTGGACTTGCTCCAATTCAGTTAGTCCGTAACGTCTCTGCATCCAATATCTAGATGAATATCGGCACATCACTAAGTACGTTACGTACACACAATTAAATCAAAAGCATATATGTAAGCATGTCGTTTCACGAATATATAATGACCTTTACAACAATAAGGCTCTTGAACCATACTGCAATACATAACACTTGAGCCAGAGGAAGTGCCTCGTCCGCTCTGTTAATGGCATCTCGAGGTGACCCTGAATCTCTCACAAGTGTGACAAGTTAATAGCAATTCTGAGACATACTTCCGCGAAGACAGCCACGATGATCGGCTACATACATAATAAGACTTCTTGTTCATTTTACCCTACTTGAGCAATGGAGAACACAAGTATTGCTTCCCTATATTGCACCTTTGAGTCTTGTTGTATCGATTATATGTTAGAATACATAATGGTGGTGATGGTTTGATGCTGGCAAGGTAAATAAGAGCTGTAGCACCTGACCAATTACACACCTGTACAGCCGTTCATCCCACGCAAGCAGCATGTATGGTAAGTGGCTAGTTTTGCACGAAGGTATTGAGTATTGTTTTGTCAAAGATGGTTCCTCAATGTTTGACAAATTTATCCCCTAATCCAACCACCCGCTCTATTCATTGCTGTCCTATTTAACGTTTCTATACCATTCAACATCGGTAGCTTGCCTCGATCCAAGGCGACATTCTGCTCCGTCCAATTTATGTAACATTCAGCTTGTATACGTTAGTAACTCGTAGATACGTATTGGTGTATGGAAGCAATTTCAAATGGACAAGTGACAGTTGACTGCTTTACTCACACGCATAGTTCAGATTGGGACTATTAATGGAAATCCAGCTTGTTTACCAACACTCTGTTAACTGCACGAAAACCACATATTGCGTCTGATGCTAAACCAATTGCAGTCAACGTAGCTTTTAGGAAGGTAGTAACGCTTTACACAAGTTGAAACACTATAATGTTCCTATTTGATGCATTGCGTTTGTAATTAGGTTTGGAGCATTTAATCTCATAATGATGCACGACACATTACTGATATGTTTCCAGTATCTGTAGTTATTGAGGTACGAGATGTATTCACCGATATAGCCATGTATGAAGGCTTTTTGCCTTGGGTTACAGCACTAACGGACCAGTATGACGGCCCGTTGCCTTGGATTAGTACACTGACGGATCCGTAAGACGGCTCGTGGCCTTGGGTTACAGCCCTAACGGATCAGTAAAACGGACCGTTGCCTTGGATTAGAGCACTAACGGACCAGTATGACGGCCCGTTACCTTGGATTAGAGCACTAACGGACCAGTATGACGGCCCGTTGCCTTGGATTAGAGCACTAACGGACCATGCCGAAAATCATTAGATCACTAAAGCCTATAAGTCAATTGATGGGCATCTGCCTTAAACATTTTTCTGTTGTATCTGCCTCAATTGAACCGCAGTTAGTGCATTGACTTTATTATTTCGATAAAACGTTTTCGTGTGTTGTGATTGTGATTGGGCGCAAGTGATGAGTGTGAGAACAGGATTATAAGCTATGGTAGCTCAGTGAGACACAGTGAATAACCTTTCATATACTTTACCACTAGGTGTATCGTTAAACAAGATCTGTGCAGCGGTTAAGTCTTTGGAAATGTAAAAGTTGGGGCGTCTGACAGCAATTGGAAAACATTATACACGTAAAGTGAAAAAGAGTGTAGGGGCATAGACACACACAGTTAGACAATGAAGAAAATGCGTGTGGAGGTGTATTAGCGAATAACTGCTAAAATGCACAGCAGCATATCCCTATCGTATAAACAGCAATATCACGGAATGCCTCTATCAATTGGCCATAACCCAATTACTATGGGCATTAGGTGGAACATATATTCAATTAGAGGATCATATAAGCAAATACAAAGTGCTATAAATATACTCTATATAGTTGCCTGGCTTGGCTCTTTGTTCAAAATCACTATAAACATTGACGTGGGTCACATGGAGCAACTATCAATGTAAGAAAACCACAGCTAATGGAATAATTCCTCAATAGACGATAAATCATTTCTCAATATGGGGTCAAATTATACCCAGAACAAGGTTGCTGGTGTTTGCTATATGCCTTACAAAATAAACAAACATAGGTCAAAAGACGCATTGCATCCTGGCCGATTCCCGTAAAAAACTTCAAATGAGAAATTTTAGTTACCTTTCCATGTATGTTAGGTAGGAAACTACATAAACACAGCTCACTGCCTGGTTATGCTTTTAATAAGTCATACTATTCGCATCACAAATAACTTTACCTGTATTATCGAGTGACAAGGATAGATTGCATAATAAATTAAGAAACAAAAGAAGTTATAAAGCTTTCTTGTTTGTGTAACAAAGCTAATCACATTAGGCAGCACTATAAAGAATACTAGGGCAGATGAGAGAATGCTCATATTTATATTATTTAATTATGTGTCCCTTGCAGACACTGTAATGTTTGTTTTAGGTGTTTATAAAGCTTTTATATCTTATAAAGATATTAATACCGATGATTATCGCCAACCAGACACACGTGATCTACGTTTCTGAAGCAGATGATGTTCCATTATCACCGTGTGATCCTGTTAACAAATCATGGCTTGATAAGATTTTCTTTCATGCGTCTGCGTGATTGTCAATGGTTGCTTTTATCGGTATAACCATGGAGTAAAGTGCATTCAGGCTTACATAAGTATATATTGCAATATATTTAAGGGCTCATTTTATTGGCTGGCATTTGATCACGCGATGCACGATACCCAATTAACCATAGAAGGTCCCTTTTGTTGGTGACACGAAAGGATATTTTCGCTTAGCGCAAGACGCTCTTTATTACTCGTAGGTTCCACTTGCGATTACAGTACGATAAGACACACCAGGTAACTGATTAGTACCTCAGGTGCAACACTGCTTCATTTCGATGGCAATCAGTTGATAATTTAGCACAATAATTCATGACATGCGAATTTTAATTATACGTGACTTTGCGCCATTGAGATCGGACGAGAAGATTTCCTTCGCTCTTTGAATATATAGATTTTGTTCGCGTGGCGCGCATTGATCCCGACGTTACGCTCTTGTAACATGAGCACCCGGCTATACAAGTTGAAACAGAGCGGGTAAAAAAAAGGGCGGTGATCAATGCATCGATTCCCACCCCATTATGCCTCTATATTAACCCGCCATCACTCAGTTGTAACATTATCAGTATTTGTTGCATGCCGAAGTAATTCAAATGACCTGAGTTACAGCAGAAGCAGGACGGCGGGCAAGCAAGATCACGCATTGGTTGCGGCTGTAACATATTATCCACTTGTCGGCTTCTAGATTATATGACATTTCGAAAATTAAATCATACTATGTATTGTAAGTTTCCCGAAAGCCTGAGATCGGTCGCAGTTTTACAACCAATGCCGCGTGGACTGCAGCCAGTATATTGGTCATCAGAATTCATGTACCATGCCTATTTCAGGTTGTTGCATATTTACTAAGCAATTTACATGCATTAAATTCAGCATACCCGAGATGCACCTCTAATTGTAAATGGTGCTACAGTACGTCACTTTAATAACCCATGACTGGCATTATGCACATTATGGACATAAAGACAATCTATGTGTGACAACTTGTCGGTAACTTTTATTGCCTATGTGTAAATGTGCGTATCTAAAAGAACTCTTTTGAATTTCCTGATGAACGTTATACGGCTCTAGTTTTGACACGTTGTCACGACATACGGCTAGTACTCACTGTAAAGGTAAAGCTAGTGTTTGAATCGACAATTCACTTACAACACCAATATGCGAATTGTCGTCTGTTCAAAGGCTGCATTAATTAGAATTATGTTAGCATTGTATCCAAATACCGGAAGAGGTGATAACCAGACGCGATCCTTAATAAAGCCGACGTGCATTGTGATTCAGGATGAAATATATGTCTTCAACTGGCGAAACCGGATGCGAAACCGGATGCACACCGGATCTATTTAAATTTCAATTAAAACAGTTGCATTCATGGAGTGAAATGATCTTTAGTTAACCTTCCATAACCTTTGCTAGAGTGGAAGAGGCGACTTCATTGAATAACTATGGTCGTGATAATGGCTTCTGCCTGTAAATAGTTGCCTGATGCACATAATTTGCAAGCATCAAGGTGCTTCGACCATTATTAAGTGAGCACCTGAGTGCCGTGCGGCATGACGCTCATCAGCATTTGCTTTTTATAACAAAGATGTGATCAGATGAAGCCATCAAAACGTCGTCAAATCTTAATCGCTTTGGCCAGTCGTTATTGAGTTATAATCAGGGAATTCATCGATCAGTTTTTCGGAGCAATATCCATGTTCAGCCTCATATTGAGTTCAAATGAAACCATGTGATTTTTTTTCGATCGCGCTAATGACTTGTGTGATAACGTGGATATATGCTCAAACAAATAACACTGATCGATCGATACTTATAAAGCAATGCATCACATCGGATTGGATGCAATCTGTAAATTTCTAGCTATTCGCGAACACAAATCGATGAGAGCTTGTATGATTAAATATTCATCCATTGTTTTGCCACCCTGACTATACCCATGCATGGGTAAAAATGCACATATAACGGCAAGTGCTGTACTATTGCCGTAGACTAATGATCGGGAAATAGATTTTAAATCATGCCCCCTTTAATGACGCACTGCTTCATGATGTATATATATATATATATATATATATATATATATATATATATATATATATATATATATATATATATATATATATATATATATATATATATATATATATATATATATATATATATATATATATATATATATATATAATTATATAACTGCATTAGAAAGTATATGGCAGCGAAATCTCAATTTATTTATTTCGTCTCTGTAAATGTGACAGTTGTGTTTCTAAGAAGGAATATATGAGACGCCACAATTCAAATATAGTGCAGTGGAGAACTTACTATTGGCCAAAAGTTAAAGCTAACAATAATCGACATCGAACAATGCTTTTTAGCATATTATGATTGGTGTTTTAGCCAAGTTACATTTAATTTCGTTGGGGTTATCATTTCATTTACTTGATCATTGCATAAACATAAGTATGTTATTAAAGTTTGGATACATGTGCAAAAGCTTTTGAATTAATATGATGTAGGTAGGTGGATTTGGTATGGGCAAATGCGGTTTTCGATGCGTTATGTATCGCTCATTGCCGTGATAATAAATTGCAAGACATTAGCAAACCCGCTTGGTAGCAGAGTTTCACCACAACAAAAAAACGTGCGTTCATTTACTGATCAATCAGTCGATATTTTATTGTATGCGACCTGTCTTTTCAGTCGTGATCGTGCGCTGCGGAGAGCTCACGAAAACTGAAGATAACCACTATTTGTGGATGTGTCGCTGTCTGTAATCCGTCGCGCATTTGTCAAATGTTGAACCAACCGTGACTTCATCTTGCGTAGAAAGTTAGATATGCTAGATCCAATCAAAGATCAATAATATTAAACATGTTCTGCGATGAGCTGATCAAGAGGCAAAACATAGATCGCGTGTTCGCGTCTGATCCGCTAGTCTGTGTGATGTATTAATAATGCAAAGTCGGAGACGGGTTATATCTCACTATATCTGAGGTACATGCATAAGGTGATTAGCCAGCACCGAGTGATATATTTTATCGCTCACTCTTATGACGACAAATACTATATATATCACATATCGTAGGATACTCAAATATCTTGATATAGCGATATTAAATTGTAGACAGCATTTTCTAAGCTGTAACATAAACTTAATAACATATGTCATATTGCAAAGATGGCGAAGATACCTTTAAACGACTGGGTCTCATGTTGCACTGCTGATAACCATTCATATTACAGTAATAATATAATTGTATGCCATCGTTCTTCGTGACTTGATAAAGATAATGTCACTTTTATGAAGTTGATTTATAAGATGATACGACGGGCTAACCAAATTGTGCTTTCGTCGTTTAAACTCAGCTTCTGTGCAGATAAATGTTCGGTGATTGTATTGCATTAGATAAAACAGCTTGACATTGTGGGGGTAACGTCATTTCATACTGTGAATGGTGAGTATTTTACTTCCATACGGCTAATGAGCACAGCACCCGTACTTGGTTCTATAGGGCTAGTCTAGAGGCCTCTACCAAAACATTATAAAAGGATGACAGCACTTGCTTATTTGTGAATGATTTTACAAACGATCTGCAAAACGTAACATTTCTTCTCTTTTCGACACTGGACTAATTCTATCGCATCATTGCATAAGTTTATCATCAATTTGCATGACCACGCACGTACAATATGGGCAAAGTAATTACCTCATTAATATCCACCATCTGTACTGTTGCATAATTGTAAGAAATAACCTAATCATCAGCTGTGCTGATGTATAGCGGTAAAAGCTTGTTTTCCACGTCATTTGCTTAAAAAATGGTTGTATTTGCATATAAATGACAATCATTGGTTTGGCACAGAAATGCATTTGCAAACAGGAAATAATTCACCACTCTGCAGTAATATAATCACAAAAGCACATTTTTTACCCAATACAGTGTAGTATTGCAGTGCACGGGATAGTTGCTGGTTTATTGAAGCTGCTACTATCTTAGATGTTATTACCACCATGTGTCAGATCAATACGGCGTCACCCCTACCAGAATATACAGGCTTCAACTTTTGTCAGGCTTACATAGGCTCATTTAGCAAAGTGGTCGATGTTATCAGAAATTGCCCTCATGTACGATGTAGACGTTCCACTTACTGATTAGTTAAAAAGCATCGTTTCACATCAATTATGGTTGTCACATTCCGCACAGGTTGTCGAACCTGATTTATTCATTGCTCAGGTGAAATGTCCATATCTCTCAGGAGCGTTTCAGTAAGAATATGTACCTCACTTTGGTTCTCTATTTCAGTCGCTGCGTTGCTGATTTTAAGAGTTATCAATACATTATATATCACACACCGTCCTTTTACAAGGAAACCCATTGATTGTAAGGGAACCTATATTGAGCTATACGAATATTCTCACCGTGAATGTCGTAGTCCTTCTGGTCGTAGTGATGAAGATGAGACGTCAATTGAATGGTAACTAGAAAAAGGAGGTTTATTTCCGAATGATGGGGTACGGATTCCGTATCCCGCATGTCCGAATATATATATTACAAAACTGTGGTATGGAATAACTCTGGTGATGTCCAGAGGCTACTGCTAAGCTGGAATTCCAAACTTCTATGTGCCGTACGGAGTTGGCCTTCCAACTAGGTCCGTACGATGGTGACTGTTTCGTTGCCCCAATGCTGAATGTCTTTTAAACTTCTGGGGACGAGGTATTTATACAAGTGTGTGGCGTCGTCAGCAAGCGTGGAGGTACAATTACCTTTAGCTTTAATTGAAGATCAAACGGGCTGATGTTAATTGTTATGGGAATTTACGGGTTGGGAATGTTTACTTCAAAGGGCTCTACTTGCTACACCGGGACTATTTAACTGCGAAACTAACCCGATCGGAATGTTTACTTCAGATATAAAAGTTTGATTATTGATGGGGGGGGGGGGGGGGGAGGGGGGGGGTGCATTATGACTCCACACTGGTTGACGATGCTTACTGCATTAAAACATAATATCTAATGGATAAGGACGGTCACATATGTCTTTACTGATTGGTGAAGGACACGTACCACCAGAAGCTCGTTATTGATGAAGGACACGTTCCATTGAAAGCTCGTTATTGGTGAAAGACACGTATCATCGGAAGCTCGTTATTGGTGAAAGCCACGTACCACTGGAGGCTCGTTATTGATGAAGGACACGTACCATCGGACGATCGTTATTGGTGAAGGACACGTACCATCGGAAGCTCGTTATTGGTGAAGGACACGTACCACTGGAGGCTCGTTATTGATGAAGGACACGTACCACTGGAGGCTCGTTATTGGTGAAGGACACGTACGACTGGAAGCTCGTTATTGGTGAAGGACACGTACCATCGGACGATCGTTATTGGTGAAGGACACGTACCACCAGAAGCTCGTTATTGGTGAAACCCACGTATCATCGGAAGCTCGTTATTGATGAAGGAAACGTATCATCGGAAGCTCGTTATTGATGAAGGACACGTACCATCGGAAGCTCGTTATTGATGAAGGACACGTGCCAATGGAAGCTCGTTATTGATGAAGGACACATACCAATGGAAGCCTGTTATTGGTGAAGGACACGTACCATCGGAAGCTCGTTATTGATGAAGGACACATACCAATGGAAGCCTGTTATTGATGAAGTACACGTACTATCGGAAGCTCGTTATTGGTGAAGGACACGTTTTATCGTATTGATCTGCTAACTTCAGTACTAGTTCTGAACTACCATCTACTCATACGGGCTTCCTTGTCTTCCAACGTCCAGAATTATATTACTGGCACGCATGACAGTCCACTGAACCACTTTATGAATACTAAGCTGCAATATATAGATTTTGTTCGCGTGGCGCGCATTGATCCCGACGTTACGCTCTTGTAACATGAGTACCCGGCTATACAAGTTGAAACAGAGCGGGTAAAAAAAGGGCGGAGATCAATGCATCGATTCCCACCCCATTATGCCTCTATATTAACCCGCCATCACTCAGTTGTAACATTATCAGTATTTGTTGCATGCCGGAGTAATTCAAATTACCTGAGTTACAGTAGAAGCAGGACGGCGTGCAAGCAGGATCACGCATTGGTTGCGGCTGTAACATATTATCCACTTGTCATACTATGTATTGTAAGTTTCCCGAAAGCCTGAGATCGGTCGCAGTTTTACAACCAATGCCGCGTGGACTGCAGCCAGTATATTGGTCATCAGAATTCATGTACCATGCCTATTTCAGGTTGTTGCATATTTACTAAGCAATTTACATGCATTAAATTCAGCATACCCGAGATGCACCTCTAATTGTAAATGGTGCTACAGTACGTCACTTTAACATGACTGGCATTATGCACATTATGGACATAAAGACAATCTATGTGTCAACTTGTCGGTAACTTTTATTGCCTATGTGTAAATGTGCGTATCTAAAAGAACTCTTTTGAATTTCCTGATGAACGTTATACGGCTCTAGTTTTGTTACACGTTGTCCACGACATACGAATAGTACTCACTGTAAAGGTAAAGCTAGTGTTTGAATCGACAATTCACTTACAACACCAATATGCGAATTGTCGTCTGTTCAAAGGCTGCATTAATTAGAATTATGCTAGCATTGTATCCAAATACCGGATGAGGAAATAACCAGACGCGATCCTTAATAAAGCCGACGTGCATTGTGATTCAGGATGAAATATATATCTTTAACTGGCGAAACCGGATGCACACCGGATCTATTTAAATTTCAATTAAAACAGTTGCATTCATGTGAGTGAAATGATCTTTAGTTAACCTTCCATAACCTTTGCTTGAGTGGAAGAGGCGACTCCTTTGAATATCTATGGTCATGATAATGGCTTCTGCCTGTAAATAGTTGCCTGATGCACATAATTTGCAAGCATCAAGGTGCTTCGACAATTATCAAGTGAGCACCTGAGTGCCGTGCGGCATGACGCTCATCAGCATATGCTTTTCATAACAAAGATGTGATCAGATGAAGCCATCAAAACGTCACCAAATCTTAATCACTTTGGCCAGTCGTTATTGAGTTATAATCAGGGAATTCATCGATCAGTTTTTCGGAGCAATATCCATGTTCAGCCGCATATTGAGTTCAAATGAAACCATGTGATTTTTTTTCGATCGCGCTAATCACTTGTGTGATAACGTGGATATATGCTCAAACAAATAACACTGATCGATCGATACTTATAAAGCAATGCATCACATCCGATTGGATGCAATCTGTAAATTTCTAGCTATTCGCGAACACAAATCGATGAGAGCTTGTATGATTAAATATTCATCCATTGTTTTGCCACCCTGACTATACCCATACATGGGTAAAAATGCACATATAACGGCAAGTGCTGTACTTTTGCCGTAGATCGGGAAATAGATTTTAAATCATGCCCCCTTGAATGACGCACTGCTTCATGATGTATAGATTTATATATATATATATATATATATATATATATATATATATATATATATATATATATATATATATATATATATATATATATATATATATATATATATTATAATTATATAACCGCATTAGAAAGTATATGGCAGCGAAATCTCAAACTATTTATTTCGTCTCTCTAAATGTGACAGTTGTGTTTCTAAGAAGGAATATATGAGACGCCACAATTCAAATATAGTGCAGTGGAGAACTTAATATTGGCCAAAAGTCATAGCTAACAATGACTCCAATATCTACAATAATCGTCCTCGAACAATGCTTTTTAGCATATTATGATTGGTGTTTTAGCCAAGTTACATTTAATCTCGTTTGGGTTATCATATCATTTACTTGATCATTGCATAAACATAAGTATGTAATTAAAGTTTGGATACATGTGCAAAAGCTTTTGAATTAATATGATGTAGGTAGGTGGATTTGATATGGGCAAATGCGGTTTTCGATGCGTTATGTATCGCTCATTGCTGTGATAATAAATTGCAAGACATTAGCAAACCCGCTTGGTAGCAGAGTTTCACCACAACAAAAAACGTACGTTCATTTACTGATCAATCAGTCGATATTTTATTGTATGCGACCTGTCTTTTCAGTCGTGATCGTGCGCTGCGGAGAGCTCAATAAAACTGAAGATAACCACTGTTTGTGGATGTGTTGCTGTCTGTAATCCGTCGCGCATTTGTCAAATGTTGAACCAACCGTGACTTCATCTTGCGTAGAGAGTTAGATATGCTAGTTCCAATCAACGATCAATAATATTAAACATGTTCTGCGATGAGCTGATCAAGAGGCAAAACATAGATCGCGTGTTCACGTCTGATCCGCTAGTCTGTGTGATGTATTAATAATGCAAAGTCGGAGACGGGTTATATCTCACTATATCTGAGGTACATGCATAAGGTGATTAGCCAGCACCGAGTGATATATTTTATCGCTCACTCTTATGACGACAAATACTATATATATCACATATCGTAGGATACTCAAATATCTTGATATAGCGATATTAAATTGTAGACAGCATTTTCTAAGCTGTAACATAAACTTAATAACATATGTCATATTGCAAAGATGGCGAAGATACCTTTAAACGACTGGGTCTCATGTTGCACTGCTGATAACCATTCATATTACAGTAATAATATAATTGTATGCCATCGTTCTTAGTGACTTGATAAAGATAATGTCACTTTTATGAAGTTGATTTATAAGATGATACGACGGGCTAATCAAACTGTGCTTTCGTCGTTTAAACTCAGCTTCCGTGCAGATGAATGTTTGGTGATTGTATTTCATTAGATAAAACAGCTTGACATTGTGTGGGTAACGTCATTTCATACTGTGAATGGTGAGTATTTTACTTCCATACGGCTAATGAGCACAGCACCCGTACTTGGTTCTATAGGGCTAGTCTAGAGGCCTCTACCAAAACATTATAAAAGGATGACAGCACTTGCTTATTTGTGAATGATTTTACAAACGATCTGCAAAACGTAACATTTCTTCTCTTTTCGACACTGGACTAATTCTATCGCATCATTGCATAAGTTTATCATCAATTTGCATGACCACGCACGTACAATATGGGCAAAGTAATTACCTCATTAATATCCACCATCTGTACTGTTGCATAATTGTAAGAAATAACCTAATCATCAGCTGTGCTGATGTATAGCGGTAAAAAGCTTGTTTTCCACGTCATTTGCTTAAAAAATGGTTGTATTTGCATATAAATGACAATCATTGGTTTGGCACAGAAATGCATTTGCAAACAGGAAATAATTCACCACTCTGCAGTAATATAATCACAAAAGCACATTTTTTACCCAATACAGTGTAGTATTGCAGTGCACGGGATAGTTGCTGGTTTATTGAAGCTGCTACTATCTTAGATGTTATTACCACCATGTGTCAGATCAATACGGCGTCACCCCTACCAGAATATACAGGCTTCAACTTTTGTCAGGCTTACATAGGCTCATTTAGCAAAGTGGTCGATGTTATCAGAAATTGCCCTCATGTACGATGTAGACGTTCCACTTACTGATTAGTTAAAAAAGCATCGTTTCACATCAATTATGGTTGTCACATTCCGCACAGGTTGTCGAACCTGATTTATTCATTGCTCAGGTGAAATGTCCATATCTCTCAGGAGCGTTTCAGTAAGAATATGTACCTCACTTTGGTTCTCTATTTCAGTCGCTGCGTTGCTGATTTTAAGAGTTATCAATACATTATATATCACACACCGTCCTTTTACAAGGAAACCCATTGATTGTAAGGGAACCTATATTGAGCTATACGAATATTCTCACCGTGAATGTCGTAGTCCTTCTGGTCGTAGTGATGAAGATGAGAGACGTCAATTGAATGGTAACTAGAAAAAGGAGGTTTTATTTCCGAATGATGGGGTACGGATTCCGTATCCCGCATGTCCGAATATATATATTACAAAACTGTGGTATGGAATAACTCTGGTGATGTCCAGAGGCTACTGCTAAGCTGGAATTCCAAACTTCTATGTGCCGTACGGAGTTGGCCTTCCAACTAGGTCCGTACGATGGTGACTGTTTCGTTGCCCCAATGCTGAATGTCTTTTAAACTTCTGGGGACGAGGTATTTATACAAGTGTGTGGCGTCGTCAGCAAGCGTGGAGGTACAATTACCTTTAGCTTTAATTGAAGATCAAACGGGCTGATGTTAATTGTTATGGGAATTTACGGGTTGGGAATGTTTACTTCAAAGGGCTCTACTTGCTACACCGGGACTATTTAACTGCGAAACTAACCCGATCGGAATGTTTACTTCAGATATAAAAGTTTGATTATTGATGGGGGGAGGGGGGGAGGGAGGGGGTGCATTATGACTCCACACTGGTTGACGATGCTTACTGCATTAAAACATAATATCTAATGGATAAGGACGGTCACATATGTCTTTACTGATTGGTGAAGGACACGTACCACCAGAAGCTCGTTATTGATGAAGGACACGTTCCATTGAAAGCTCGTTATTGGTGAAAGACACGTATCATCGGAAGCTCGTTATTGGTGAAAGCCACGTACCACTGGAGGCTCGTTATTGATGAAGGACACGTACCATCGGACGATCGTTATTGGTGAAGGACACGTACCATCGGAAGCTCGTTATTGGTGAAGGACACGTACCACTGGAGGCTCGTTATTGATGAAGGACACGTACCACTGGAGGCTCGTTATTGGTGAAGGACACGTACGACTGGAAGCTCGTTATTGGTGAAGGACACGTACCATCGGACGATCGTTATTGGTGAAGGACACGTACCACCAGAAGCTCGTTATTGGTGAAACCCACGTATCATCGGAAGCTCGTTATTGATGAAGGACACGTATCATCGGAAGCTCGTTATTGATGAAGGACACGTACCATCGGAAGCTCGTTATTGATGAAGGACACGTGCCAATGGAAGCTCGTTATTGATGAAGGACACATACCAATGGAAGCCTGTTATTGGTGAAGGACACGTACCATCGGAAGCTCGTTATTGATGAAGGACACATACCAATGGAAGCCTGTTATTGATGAAGTACACGTACTATCGGAAGCTCGTTATTGGTGAAGGACACGTACCATCGGACGATCGTTATTGGTGAAGGACACGTACCACCAGAAGCTCGTTATTGGTGAAACCCACGTATCATCGGAAGCTCGTTATTGATGAAGGACACGTATCATCGGAAGCTCGTTATTGATGAAGGACACGTACCATCGGAAGCTCGTTATTGATGAAGGACATGTGCCAATGGAAGCTCGTTATTGATGAAGGACACATACCAATGGAAGCCTGTTATTGGTGAAGGACACGTACCATCGGAAGCTCGTTATTGATGAAGGACACATACCAATGGAAGCCTGTTATTGATGAAGTACACGTACCATCGGAAGCTCGTTATTGGTGAAGGACACGTACCACTGGAGGCTCGTTATTGATGAAGGACACGTACCACTGGAGGCTCGTTATTGGTGAAGGACACGTACGACTGGAAGCTCGTTATTGGTGAAGGACACGTACCATCGGACGATCGTTATTGGTGAAGGACACGTACCACCAGAAGCTCGTTATTGGTGAAACCCACGTATCATCGGAAGCTTGTTATTGATGAAGGACACGTATCATCGGAAGCTCGTTATTGATGAAGGACACGTACCATCGGAAGCTCGTTATTGATGAAGGACATGTGCCAATGGAAGCTCGTTATTGATGAAGGACACATACCAATGGAAGCCTGTTATTGGTGAAGGACACGTACCATCGGAAGCTCGTTATTGATGAAGGACACATACCAATGGAAGCCTGTTATTGATGAAGTACACGTACTATCGGAAGCTCGTTATTGGTGAAGGACGCGTTTTATCGTATTGATCTGCTAACTTCAGTACTAGTTCTGAACTACCATCTACTCATACGGGCTTCCTTGTCTTCCAACGTCCAGAATTATATTACTGGCACGCATGACAGTCCACTGAACCACTTTATGAATACTAAGCTGCAATATATAGATTTTGTTCGCGTGGCGCGCATTGATCCCGACGTTACGCTCTTGTAACATGAGTACCCGGCTATACAAGTTGAAACAGAGCGGGTAAAAAAAGGGCGGAGATCAATGCATCGATTCCCACCCCATTATGCCTCTATATTAACCCGCCATCACTCAGTTTTAACATTATCAGTATTTGTTACATGCCGGAGTAATTCAAATTACCTGAGTTACAGTAGAAGCAGGACGACGTGCAAGCAGGATCACGCATTGGTTGCGGCTGTAACATATTATCCACTTGTCATACTATGTATTGTAAGTTTCCCGAAAGCCTGAGATCGGTCGCAGTTTTACAACCAATGCCGCGTGGACTGCAGCCAGTATATTGGTCATCAGAATTCATGTACCATGCCTATTTCAGGTTGTTGCATATTTACTAAGCAATTTACATGCATTAAATTCAGCATACCCGAGATGCACCTCTAATTGTAAATGGTGCTACAGTACGTCACTTTAATAACCCATGACTGGCATTATGCACATTATGGACATAAAGACAATCTATGTGTCAACTTGTCGGTAACTTTTATTGCCTATGTGTAAATGTGCGTATCTAAAAGAACTCTTTTGAATTTCCTGATGAACGTTATACGGCTCTAGTTTTGTTACACGTTGTCCACGACATACGAATAGTACTCACTGTAAAGGTAAAGCTAGTGTTTGAATCGACAATTCACTTACAACACCAATATGCGAATTGTCGTCTGTTCAAAGGCTGCATTAATTAGAATTATGCTAGCATTGTATCCAAATACCGGATGAGGAAATAACCAGACGCGATCCTTAATAAAGCCGACGTGCATTGTGATTCAGGATGAAATATATATCTTTAACTGGCGAAACCGGATGCACACCGGATCTATTTAAATTTCAATTAAAACAGTTGCATTCATGTGAGTGAAATGATCTTTAGTTAACCTTCCATAACCTTTGCTTGAGTGGAAGAGGCGACTCCTTTGAATATCTATGGTCATGATAATGGCTTCTGCCTGTAAATAGTTGCCTGATGCACATAATTTGCAAGCATCAAGGTGCTTCGACAATTATCAAGTGAGCACCTGAGTGCCGTGCGGCATGACGCTCATCAGCATATGCTTTTCATAACAAAGATGTGATCAGATGAAGCCATCAAAACGTCACCAAATCTTAATCGCTTTGGCCAGTCGTTATTGAGTTATAATCAGGGAATTCATCGATCAGTTTTTCGGAGCAATATCCATGTTCAGCCTCATATTGAGTTCAAATGAAACCATGTGATTGTTTTTTCGATCGCGCTAATCACTTGTGTGATAACGTGGATATATGCTCAAACAAATAACACTGATCGATCGATACTTATAAAGCAATGCATCACATCCGATTGGATGCAATCTGTAATCTTCTAGCTATTCGCGAACACAAATCGATGAGAGCTTGTATGATTAAATATTCATCCATTGTTTTGCCACCCTGACTATACCCATACATGGGTAAAAATGCACATATAACGGCAAGTGCTGTACTTTTGCCGTAGATCGGGAAATAGATTTTAAATCATGCCCCCTTGAATGACGCACTGCTTCATGATGTATAGATTTATATATATATATATATATATATATATATATATATATATATATATATATATATATATATATATATATATATATATATATATATATATATATATATATATATATATATATATATATATTATAATTATATAACCGCATTAGAAAGTATATGGCAGCGAAATCTCAAACTATTTATTTCGTCTCTCTAAATGTGACAGTTGTGTTTCTAAGAAGGAATATATGAGACGCCACAATTCAAATATAGTGCAGTGGAGAACTTAATATTGGCCAAAAGTCATAGCTAACAATGACTCCAATATCTACAATAATCGTCCTCGAACAATGCTTTTTAGCATATTATGATTGGTGTTTTAGCCAAGTTACATTTAATCTCGTTTGGGTTATCATATCATTTACTTGATCATTGCATAAACATAAGTATGTAATTAAAGTTTGGATACATGTGCAAAAGCTTTTGAATTAATATGATGTAGGTAGGTGGATTTGATATGGGCAAATGCGGTTTTCGATGCGTTATGTATCGCTCATTGCCGTGATAATAAATTGCAAGACATTAGCAAACCCGCTTGGTAGCAGAGTTTCACCACAACAAAAAAACGTGCGTTCATTTACTGATCAATCAGTCGATATTTTATTGTATGCGACCTGTCTTTTCAGTCGTGATCGTGCGCTGCGGAGAGCTCAATAAAACTGAAGATAACCACTGTTTGTGGATGTGTTGCTGTCTGTAATCCGTCGCGCATTTGTCAAATGTTGAACCAACCGTGACTTCATCTTGCGTAGAGAGTTAGATATGCTAGTTCCAATCAACGATCAATAATATTAAACATGTTCTGCGATGAGCTGATCAAGAGGCAAAACATAGATCGCGTGTTCACGTCTGATCCGCTAGTCTGTATGATGTATTAATAATGCAAAGTCGGAGACGGGTTATATCTCACTATATCTGAGGTACATGCATAAGGTGATTAGCCAGCACCGAGTGATATATTTTATCGCTCACTCTTATGACGACAAATACTATATATATCACATATCGTAGGATACTCAAATATCTTGATATAGCGATATTAAATTGTAGACAGCATTTTCTAAGCTGTAACATAAACTTAATAACATATGTCATATTGCAAAGATGGCGAAGATACCTTTAAACGACTGGGTCTCATGTTGCACTGCTGATAACCATTCATATTACAGTAATAATATAATTGTATGCCATCGTTCTTAGTGACTTGATAAAGATAATGTCACTTTTATGAAGTTGATTTATAAGATGATACGACGGGCTAATCAAACTGTGCTTTCGTCGTTTAAACTCAGCTTCCGTGCAGATGAATGTTTGGTGATTGTATTTCATTAGATAAAACAGCTTGACATTGTGTGGGTAACGTCATTTCATACTGTGAATGGTGAGTATTTTACTTCCATACGGCTAATGAGCACAGCACCCGTACTTGGTTCTATAGGGCTAGTCTAGAGGCCTCTACCAAAACATTATAAAAGGATGACAGCACTTGCTTATTTGTGAATGATTTTACAAACGATCTGCAAAACGTAACATTTCTTCTCTTTTCGACACTGGACTAATTCTATCGCATCATTGCATAAGTTTATCATCAATTTGCATGACCACGCACGTACAATATGGGCAAAGTAATTACCTCATTAATATCCACCATCTGTACTGTTGCATAATTGTAAGAAATAACCTAATCATCAGCTGTGCTGATGTATAGCGGTAAAAGCTTGTTTTCCACGTCATTTGCTTAAAAAATGGTTGTATTTGCATATAAATGACAATCATTGGTTTGGCACAGAAATGCATTTGCAAACAGGAAATAATTCACCACTCTGCAGTAATATAATCACAAAAGCACATTTTTTACCCAATACAGTGTAGTATTGCAGTGCACGGGATAGTTGCTGGTTTATTGAAGCTGTTACTGTCTTAGATGTTATTACCACCATGTGTCAGATCAATACGGCGTCACCCCTACCAGAGTATACAGGCTTCAACTTTTGTCAGGCTACATAGACTCGTTTGGCATAAAGGTCGATTTTATCCGAAATTCCCCTTATGTACGATGTAGACGTTCCACTAACTGATGAATTAGAAAGCATCGTTTCACATCAATTAAGCTTGTCACATTCTGCAAAACAAGTTGTCGAACCTGATATGTTCATTGCTCAAGTGAACTGTCGATATCTCTCAGGTGTGTTTCAGTAAGAATAGTTACCTCACTTTGGTTCTCAATTTGAGTCGCTGTGTTGCTGATTTTAAGAGTTACAAATAAATTATATATCACGCACCGTCCTTTTACAAGGAACCCCATAGATTGTAAGGGAAACTATATTGAGCTATACTAATAGTTCAATACGTCGTTGTGATAATAGCAGCATACAGCATTAAGAAGAAAAATAACTCATGCGCCAGATTGCGAGTAATATCTGTTGCAGCAGGTGTATCATACGACGAACTTATAGTATTACCTAGTTGCTGTTGTTAAAACGTTATGTTAAATGGACTCTGTCAGGGTGCATGCGCATGGCGAGCGCGTCCCTGGAAGTACAAAAAATTCTTAGTAGGAAATGTAGACCTATCTTCAGACATTGAGGAAAATGCTCTGTACAGATCATACTCAGATCTGCGCAGTTACATGCCCCCGTGTGCGAGCCAGGAAACGTCTATAGTTTGATAAACGCTTGTCTCATTCAAACTGTCACACTATCACTGAATGATTCTTAGCATACATTTAACAATTCTGTACTATTCAGGCTGCTGAATTAAATTTGACGCAAATAACGTGCTAAAATAACACAAGCCTTGTTTGAAATGTATCTGCGTGCAAATACTGAAGATTCAATTTCACGTAGGAGATGGCGGTCGCGTGATACCGATTTCCGTCTCGAAGACGATGCAGACATATTAGGCAGCCCTTTAATAGACCGTTCTCAATCACGTCTCGACCTATTCCTTGCTTTTCATCAATCTTCCACCGTTTCGGCAGCCGTGGAACTCGGTTATAACCAAATGGGATCTATGGAAATTCTGCCAGCGGTTCCATTGTTCATCCATCAGACATCCTGACAGACTGTACCAAATGAGATGCTGCAAATACATACTGAGTATAATCAAAGAAGCGGCTCACTCATGTCTGCTGAAAGGTTAAGAAAGGTCCTTTAAGTTGTCAGCTATACGTGTTATTGGATTCTTTGTTATCTCCATGTTGTTGTCGTTGGTTGAGTCTTTACTGATTGGTGAAGGACGTTATTGATGAAAGACACGTACCACCGGAAGCTTGTTATTGGTTAAAGACACGTACCACCGGAAGCTTGTTATTGGTGAAAGACACGTATCATCGGAAACTCGTTATTGATGAAGGACACGTACCAACGGAAGCCCGTTATTGGTAAAGGACACGTACCATCGGAAGCTCGTTATTGATGAAGGACACGTACCATCGGAAGCTCGTTATTGGTAAAGGACACGTACCACCGGAAGCTCGTTATTGGTGAAAGACACGTACCACCGTAAGCTTGTTATTGGTGAAAGACACGTACCATCGGAAGCTCGCTATTGATGAAGGACACGTACCAACGGAAGCTTGCAATTGGTGAAGGACACGTACCATCGGAAGCTCGTTATTGGTGAAGGACACGTACCCCAGGAAGCTCGTTATTGGTAAAGGACACGTACCACTGGAAGCTCGTTATTGGTGAAAGACACGTACCATTGGAAGTTCGTTATTGATGATGGATGAGTACCAACGGAAGCTCGTTATTGATGAAGGACACGTACCATCGGAAGCTCGTTATTGGTGAAAGACACATACCACCGGAAGCTCGTTATTGGTGAAGGACACGTATCAACGGAAGCTCGTTATTGATGAAGGACACGTACCACCGGAAGCTCGTTATTGGTGAAAGACACGTACCATTGGAAGTTCGTTATTGATGATGGATGAGTACCAACGGAAGCGTTATTGAAGCTCGTTATTGAAGCTCGTTATTGATGAAGGACACGTACAACGGAAGCTCGTTATTGGAAGCACGTACGTTGATTCGTTATTGATGAAGGACACGTATCAACGGAAGCTCGTTATTGGTGAAGGACACGTACCATCTGAAGCTCGTTATTGATGAAGGACACGTATCAACGGAAGCTCGTTATTGATGAAAGACACGTACCATCTGAAGCTCGTTATTAATGAAGGACACGTACCAACGGAAGCTCGTTATTGGTGAAGGACACGTATCAACGGATCTTATTGGTGAAGCTCGTTATTAATGAAGGACACGTACCAACGGAAGCTCGTTATTGGTGAAGGACACGTACCATCTGAAGCTCGTTATTGATGAAGGACACGTACCATCGGAAGCTCGTTATTGATGAAGGACACGTACCATCGGAAGCTCGTTATTGATGAAGGACACGTACCACCGGAAGCTCGTTATTGGTGAAAGACACGTACCATCTGAAGCTCGTTATTGATGAAGGACACGTACACCGGAAGCGTTATTGGTGACCACCATCGGAAGCTCGTTATTGATGAAGGACACGTACCATCTGAAGCTCGTTATTGATGAAGGACACGTACCATCTGAAGCTCGTTATTGGTGAAGGACACGTATCAACGGAAGCTCGTTATTGGTGAAAGACACGTACCAACGGAAGCTCGTTATTGATGAAGGACACGTACCATCGGAAGCTCGTTATTGATGAAGGACACGTACCACCGGAAGCTTGTTATTGGTGAAAGACACGTACCATCGGAAGCTCGTTATTGATGAAGGACACGTACCACCGGAAGCTTGTTATTGGTGAAAGACACGTACCATCGGAAGCTCGTTATTGATGAAGGACACGTACCACCGGAAGCTTGTTATTGGTGAAAGACACGTACCATCGGAAGCTCGTTATTGATGAAGGACACGTACCACCGGAAGCTTGTTATTGGTGAAAGACACGTACCATCGGAAGCTCGTTATTGATGAAGGACACGTACCACCGGAAGCTTGTTATTGGTGAAAGACACGTACCACCGGAAGCTTGTTATTGGTGAAAGACACGTACCATCTGAAGCTCGTTATTGGTGAAAGACACGTACCATCTGAAGCTCGTCTATCTTAGAACTATCTTAGATGTTATTACCACCATGTGTCAGATCAATACGGCGTCACCCCTACCAGAATATACAGGCTTCAACTTTTGTCAGGCTTACATAGGCTCATTTAGCAAAGTGGTCGATGTTATCAGAAATTGCCCTCATGTACGATGTAGACGTTCCACTTACTGATTAGTTAAAAAGCATCGTTTCACATCAATTATGGTTGTCACATTCCGCACAGGTTGTCGAACCTGATTTGTTCATTGCTCAGGTGAAATGTCCATATCTCTCAGGAGCGTTTCAGTAAGAATATGTACCTCACTTTGGTTCTCTATTTCAGTCGCTGCGTTGCTGATTTTAAGAGTTATCAATACATTATATATCACACACCGTCCTTTTACAAGGAAACCCATTGATTGTAAGGGAACCTATATTGAGCTATACGAATATTCTCACCGTGAATGTCGTAGTCCTTCTGGTCGTAGTGATGAAGATGAGACGTCAATTGAATGGTAACTAGAAAAAGGAGGTTTATTTCCGAATGATGGGGTACGGATTCCGTATCCCGCATGTCCGAATATATATATTACAAAACTGTGGTATGGAATAACTCTGGTGATGTCCAGAGGCTACTGTTAAGCTGGAATTCCAAACTTCTATGTGCCGTACGGAGTTGGCCTTCCAACTAGGTGCGTACGATGGTGACTGTTTCGTTGCCCCAATGCTGAATGTCTTTTAAACTTCTGGGGACGAGGTATTTATACAAGTGTGTGGCGTCGTCAGCAAGCGTGGAGGTACAATTACCTTTAGCTTTAATTGAAGATCAAACGGGCTGATGTTAATTGTTATGGGAATTTACGGGTTGGGAATGTTTACTTCAAAGGGCTCTACTTGCTACACCGGGACTATTTAACTGCGAAACTAACCCGATCGGAATGTTTACTTCAGATATAAAAGTTTGATTATTGATGGGGGGAGGGGGGGGGGTGCATTATGACTCCACACTGGTTGACGATGCTTACTGCATTAAAACATAATATCTAATGGATAAGGACGGTCACATATGTCTTTACTGATTGGTGAAGGACACGTACCACCAGAAGCTCGTTATTGATGAAGGACACGTACCATTGAAAGCTCGTTATTGGTGAAAGACACGTATCATCGGAAGCTCGTTATTGGTGAAAGCCACGTACCACTGGAGGCTCGTTATTGATGAAGGACACGTACCATCGGACGATCGTTATTGGTGAAGGACACGTACCATCGGAAGCTCGTTATTGGTGAAACCCACGTATCATCGGAAGCTCGTTATTGATGAAGGACACGTACCATCGGAAGCTCGTTATTGATGAAGGACACGTACCACCGGAAGCTTGTTATTGGTGAAAGACACGTACCAACGGAAGCTCGTTATTGATGAAGGACACGTACCATCGGAAGCTTGTTATTGGTGAAAGACACGTACCACCGGAAGCTTGTTATTGGTGAAAGACACGTACCATCGGAAGCTCGTTATTAATGAAGGACACGTATCATCTGAAGCTCGTTATTGGTGAAAGACACGTACCATCTGAAGCTCGTTATTGATGAAGGACACGTACCATCGGAAGCTTGTTATTGGTGAAAGACACGTACCACCGGAAGCTTGTTATTGGTGAAAGACACGTACCATCGGAAGCTCGTTATTGATGAAGGACACGTACCACCGGAAGCTTGTTATTGGTGAAAGACACGTACCATCTGAAGCTTGTTATTGGTGAAGGACACGTTCTATCGTATTGATCTGCTAACTTCAGTACTAGTTCTGAACTACCATCTACTCATACGGGCTTCCTTGTCTTCCAACGTCCAGAATTATATTACTGGCACGCATGACAGTCCACTAAACCACTTTATGACTACTTAGTTGCAACCTGTTAATGAATGTTCATAAAGTGTTATGAAATTACACAATACTCGTTGCTGTCGTGCTGCATACGTCGACTGCGTCCAGAGGGCAATGGTTACGTCCACCATTGACCATGTATCAGCTCAATAACTTCTGTCGTGTGCTCTGTATATGCCATGAACGAACCATCTCATTCGATTACCGGGCTGGCCTGATGACGTCATCCACTTTCTCCATGGGGCGATGTTGGACAATGAAGTCGCGTATAGATCGTCACAAAGTGTACAAAACATCGATCCTTGTTATTCAAAGCGCGACATTCAGTTCAGTCGCTTGGACATTTACCGTCTTTCAGAGAAAGCTACATTCACGACGTCCATAATGATACACTCACTAAAAAAACGCCGATGAATTTTTAAAATGTCGCGTCTACTTTTCAACTCATAAATACCTTTTATCATGGTGTTTTTTTCGACTCGCAAGCATTATGTGCAGAGTGACTATATCAAAGATGGTGGTAGATATGGTGTCAGGTCAGATACTTGCGACTAGTTCATTAATTACAGTCATATGCTGATGACTGACGATAACAGGGTTCAGTATTTGGTTTAACTCAGAATGAGGAATACTCTATATTGAGTACCTTGTGCTGTGTTGGAATTACTATTGATGGAATTACGGATGCTTGATTGACAGATCACCTTTGCTCAATGGATCTGTGTGTTTTCAGCCAATAGCTACTCTGCCATTGTCCATTACATTTACTTAGTAATGTGCTGCTGTTTCTAGCGCATCAACAATTGTGAAACCGAATGTGGCTAAATCTAAACTTATGTTCAATTGGTACAGATGGCCGAACCCTAATGACGTCACAGACAACAATAAGGTGTGTTCCCATGCACATTGATTTATAACAGGCTACTGTAAGTAGAGCCGCATTGGAAAGCCGGAATTCAGCCGGAAACATCGCCAATGCAGGCCATGGTCTCATCCTACATAGCGGCAAGCGTCTCTCATCTCATTTACTCAGGCACGTGATAGAACAAATGCCGCTGGGCGTGGCTATATTTCCCTAGCCTCTGGATGTTGATGATATGTTTGGACAGAACCTGTAAGAACACGCACATGTCACACAATCAATAGCGGTACTGTAAATGACACATGCTATCACTTTCTTATATCCTTAATACCCTTCACGTGGCCTCGTCGTTCCCAATGTTAAATGCCTCACGATTTTGCATAATTAATGACGCACACTATAAGAACTATTGGTGGTTTATTGGTGTGTCACCTTTATCTGTAACCAAGCGTATTTTAATTCTTGAATGTATCTGGATTTTGACATACATTAATTAATGTTCAAAAACACCTTCCAAGAAAGAGAGGTATTGGTTGTCTACACCACGTTGGTAGCCTGGCAGGCATCCGCCGTACACCACCAATGAGCACACACATATGTGTTATGCTGTAAGTATGCAGTTCCGCTTACGACTCCTCAGTAGGCTGAGGAGACTGAATATTATACTTGGCGCCGAGGGTTCTAATTTGTATATATAAGCAAACGCTCCTAAGAAGACGCATGCGCACAACGCTTATAGTAATATGCTTTAAATTTGGTTCTTTGCCGGGTTGAATAAAAAATAGATTGCGGTGGCATCACTGTCACAAATGGTCTTCACATGTGTTTTGTTGAAAGGCAGTACCTGTGATGCTCATCTCCTTCCGTCATTGCCTTTTTTTTACAATCATTTTGCTTCATAACCTTTTGGAACATTCATAATTATATCCCGCTGCTACCTGAAATCCCTCTGGTTGGATATAAAATTGCAAAATACCTTTCCAAGTCACTCGTCAGTAGCATAATGCGTGGCAACGTCATCGATCTGTACGATAATTATATTTGACATTGGTATTGTCATTGGCTGAAACGGCCGGTTTGTCTCCCAAGACATAGTAGGCTTTATAGAATTATTCCATGTGACCCATGATTGCTCCGCCTTGTGACCCACGATTGCTCCGCCTTGTGACCCACGATTGCTCCGCCTTGTGACCCATGATTGCTCCGCCTTGTGACCCACGATTGCTCCGCCATGTGACCCATGATTGCTCCGTCTTGTGACCAACGGACTCATTATGGCCCAATATTACCCCTCATAGATCCTTGGAACAATTTATCTGACGTTCATTCCCTTGCCAAACGACATTGTGGCAGGCGACATCTGATTCATTCTATGTGATACGATAGATCTCCGTCATAAAGTAAATCGAATTAGCCACTGTGGCATTCTCAGTTTTTCGTTGTTATCTTCAACTTGTTATGAGGATGGTAAGCAGCGATGTTTCGTACGTGATTTGCTGCGAGAATAAAACACAGCCCTCTCAGACGGATGATTGGATAGAGGTATAACAGAAGCTAGCCCTCTCAGGCGGTGGTACATTGATACTGTTTGAGCAGCGTCCAATCGCCAATGCGTTTAGCATATTCCGCACTTTGTCAGCGTGATTTTGTCTAACTCTGACTAATCAAATATTTTTATCACATGCCAAATGTGACTTGCATTAGAAGTACCCGATAGTGACTTTCGTGTAAGGCATGGTGCACTCTTAAAACGAGTTAATATGTTTTGCCATACGATAGAAAACGCAGCGGCAAAATAAAATCTTACTTTTAGGACAACAAGTCTCTCTTCAAAGTGATTCCACAGCGGAATTACAGATAGATAGCAGAAACAAATCGCATGACACACCATTGGCATAGAGAAATGAGTGCGTGAATGGGAATGATCTTCTATGCGCCTGCATAGGCGCGTGCTGGTCTGGGGCATTTCCGTAAAGAAAGAAGCTAACAAAATAGCTGCCTCAATTACGCGAAACATGTTGTAAGAAACATGCCTGTCGCATCTCATCTTGGTGCAAAATACAACGTGGGCAGAACTGATCAATCAGATGAGCATAAATTGGAAAATTTTGCAATAGAAGGTTGGTTTTTGTGCTGCATTCCGGCAAAGAATTAAAATAACAGACGTACAATTAGTAATATATGTGAGTGTGCGCGCGCGCGCGCGCGCGCGTGTGTGTGTGTGTGTGTGTATGTGTGTGTGTGTGTGTGTGTGTGTGTGTGTGTGTGTGTGTGTGTGTGTGTGTGTGTGTCTGTGTGTGTCTGTGTGTGTGTGTGTGTGTGTGTGTGTGTGTGTGTGTTTCTGTGTGTGTGTGTGTGTGTCTTATGACATAAAAAAGGGTCGGGAGACGCACCAAAGGTATGCTGAAAGCCTGCGGAACAGTGAGGAGGAATGTTTTGATATATGTTAATCAATTATCTATACAGTTGAATTTGGCACAAATCTATCTGGAACATTTATCATGTTGATTAAAACAGGATGGAGTTCCTGAAAAATACTACCAGAACGCGTCACGATAAGCAGGCTAAGATATTTATATGACCGCATTTTATAACCTTATAAAACATGGACATCAATATAAATGAACGGGCGGATTATGTATTTGAAATGCTCAAAATGCTTTATTTGCCTAGTGTCAAGCAAATGGAATACTGCCTTCAGAACATTCCTTTGTAGCTCTAGGGAATACTGACCTATTATCAACATATATCACTGGCCTGTTGTATCATTGTTTGCTGAGCTGTGATGTCTACCGAGTCTGGTAGAACGTTGCGACATGTCGTTTTTAAGGACAATAAAGAATATCCAGTCAGGACTAAGATGATGACCTGGACGCAGGGCTGATTTTTTCGTAAGTTGTTTGCAGCATTATTTACAGCAGTGTAAATTGTGTACTTTTGATAACCTGCACTACCAACTAAATCCTTCTTTGTTGGACACTAAAATTAGGGATCTCGGCATTTGGTTCATCGACTTTGCCAAAGAAAACGTGCATAGAATATCCAGCAAATTTGGGTGCCAAAGGAAACGTGCATTGAATGTCCCGTGAATTTGGGTGCCAGTGCCATAGTATGATTCAAATTATTATATAAATGCACTGTAACTGTTAGACAACATGACAGCAGTTTTAATTGTAGGAGCATACGTGCCGTTCAGGGTTTATATAATTGGGTGTGGTAATTGTGATCACAAGGCCTGATGTTGTAAATCAGGAGCTTCAAACGTTATCTTGTTGAGAATATTGTTTCTTGGTGCATATCTTCATTGAACTAGAGGTCATTCCAGCGGCTCTGTCATGGACCATCAGATGTTTGGGAGCAAAATGTGACGGCATTATCAGCACAAAGCGCCTTTGTATACACTTTATCCGCAGTTAATGTCACTAACAGGATACGACAGAGCATGGGCATAGGCACATGTACCTTTGCTATCATTTATGTACCGTAGTTTTCGGTCAACTGATTTGCTGACGTATTTACGACACATGCGTGGGAGATCTGAAATACGGAATGATATTTGCAACATGTTTTATGATAGTTACATTCCAGTGCACACCCTAATCATGGTTTGCGTCTAAATTACACGACGCATTTTCTTTTATGTCTCACGCTATAAATCAGACACAGCGGGGAATCGCTTGCGTACTGTGACAATAATTCCTGCAGAGATCATAGTCATGGGAATGACAGAGGGTAATATTATTGCTTTGTGCACCTGTGCGATGCTGGCCAATGCCTTCTTGCTGACGTAGTATAGCTTATACTCCTGTCAGGAGGACTGAAGTATATATTGTTCTTAATATTACCGGTGTCGAATAAATTAGCCCAACCCGAAGCTTGCTTGACGTTAATGATAGCTAATCTCTTGCTGTGTCTTCAGTAGTAAATTCAACAATACTTACTTTCTTCACGCACACTAACATCGTATGCAATTGGATAGTTATGTTCGTCTGTCGAGTGTTATTAAATCGTGACCGCTAAAGCCTGGCTATGTGGTATGGAGTATTAATAGGTCTAAGCAGTTTGCATATATAGCTAACGCAATGTATTCTGATACGAAACAGAACACATCAATACTACACCACCAGTTGCAAATTATTAATGTCACCACTTTCATTTATCTCGGCAATCCTTCATTCGTCACCCAAAGTGAACCTACACGGAACCTATGTGAACGAATGCTCATCACCCAATGTTGTTGTACAAAGCTAGAGCCAAACTTTATCACTTGTCGTGTTTTGTTCGTCCTATCATGTATATTATTAACTTCCCCAATTAGTATGTTATCGAAAATATCCCTCCAATTTAAATCCCAAGTTGTAAAACAGTGGCATAGAACAATATGATGGCATTATCTAAGTCGTGGGCTTACTTGACTGATATACTTCCAGTTATTTTTTCAACACTTTTACCGCCCATAGAAACGAAACATTGGACTAGCTAAAGTTACTGTACTTGACCATGTTATGCTTACCCGATTTACGAACTCATGCAGCCTGCTTAAGGTTGTTCCGACAGCATTCATGGATATGTCAGCACCAATGTGTTATATGATGTGTGTGTTACAGTCAAAACGTGCCTGGTGTTGATGACATAAACACAAAGATCTGACGTTTCTTGGTTCATTAGTGGACCAGGATCAGGTAAAGAATAGGTTCACGGTAGGCTGAATGGTGTCTAGCGACGAGAGCGTCGCACCTGATACATGATTATAATTTCTAGGGTCAAAAGTATGCACAAATTAATCCGACGCTAGCAACATCACATGATACATATGTACTCGAATTTGTATCGCTATTTGCTGTAAAGCGATTGATCAACAATTACCAAACGGTAATATTACTCAATAGTAAAGATCAACGTCCCTAGTCGTAGTTGATTTTATGAGTGTTAAAAAAGACAATTAAGTAAATTGTCTCACGATATATGAAGCCCCTTGGCTGTTACGGCTTCAACTTATCATCTCCTCTGATGTTTCATTAGTATGTTCCCAGGTGACATTTGTCTGGTGCGAGTCATTAGCATATCCTTCGTTAGTAATGCTGTTATTTTCGTGGCATTAATGATGCTTCGCGGACATGGCATGACAGGGGCACTCTTATCATATTATTCCCTTCGTGCCTTTGTGACACTTTCAAAGGGAACACTCATGTTGGGTTTCCCTTTAACCACGATGGGTTCGGTATAGCATTATCTGACTCATAAGAACCTTGTTCCAGTCCACAACCGACGGGGAGTACGATTTTATTAGGCGGCTGCAGAAATCGATTGAATGCGGCAGCCGACGGTTGTTTATTGTATTACATTTTCTATACATACAATACCACATTTTCAGAAGATATCATATATGTATGTAGGCATCCAAGAAAGAATGAATACGTCAGAGTGCTATTGCTCTGGCCGCTGTCATTCACGCTGTAAAAAGACGTCATGGTAGCCGTCATCATGGCAGCCGTCGTCATGGCAGCCGTCGTCATGGCAGCCGTCGTCGGGCTTTATTACGTGTCGGAATACCATTATTCATCAGGTGCCTCAATGACATTATTCAACAGGTGCCGCAGTGACATTATTCAACAGGTGCCGCAGTGACATTATTCAACAGGTGCCGCGAGTGACATTATTCAACAGGTGCCGCAGTGACATTATTCAACAGGTGCAGCGATGCCATTATTCAACGATTGATAGGCTTGTAAGCCCCCTGAGTCCCACTGAGACCCATCTGCAAATGACGAGGAGCAGCTAATTGTCGTCAGTGCGGCGTTGCTAAACATTCAGTGAACCCTCTATAACAGCTACACATTCGTGTTGATTAGCAGTTATTCCTCTCAAGAGCCAATGTTGTCACATATCATGTGGTTATTCGTTTATTTCATTTATTCACAGCTTGCACGATTAACTAGGATAGCATACCAATTCCTATTTGTTCCCAAGATACATTTAACTTACACTGCATTGCAAACCCCTAACGAACTTGATACTGCTAATTAGTACGATTGTATCCTACTTTTATTGCCGTCCTTTACAGAGGTTGGATTTTATCAATACATCGACTTCGTGCAGGAAGTACTTATCATAAATATGCGAGGTGAAATCGCAATAATCTCAAACAGATATAGCCCAAAAAGTCCGTGGAGCTTTGAACTGCGGACTCAATAGCGTATTGCGTTTATATTTTCTAAATCATATCCGCGCGTTAAAATTTGTCATTGTCAGATTGAATAGTGCGTTGCCATCAGTGTACGAGAATGACAGTTTAAAAGAGGTCACCTGTGTAAATCGATTCGATATATAACGCACTCTGGCTTTCGTGCTAATAACGGACTATGCTGTTCTGTTAAGCTGTGGGACAGCTTCCCAGGTCACCATCTGCTTCCAGTGGCACTGTCCGTCACCAGCCGCAGCTGCCAGCGACACTGTCCGTCACAAGCCGCAGCTGCAAGCGATACTGTCCATTACCAGCCGCAGATGCAAGCGATACTGTCCAGCATGACAGTCCATCACCAGCCGCAGTTGCTCTCTTTAAACGGTTGTAAACATATACTATATAACACGGCGGAGTTGAATGATAATATACCATTGTTATTTAAAACAATTAGTGTGCCATCCGATAATATTTACTAGCATTATCCCTGGGTTTATTATGGAAGAGTACTTATGAGGACTGATGGAATTATATATTGGTTTCTAACTTATCAAAACCTATACTGCACTAAGCTAAGTCACCGTAGTAATGCAAAAATATGCTAAGCTATGATTATATATGCTCAACTAGGTCAACTGTGTCAGGTTTTGCAAAGTTATTGTTAAAGTTATCCTTTTACTAGAGTTGTATTGTAGGTCACTTGACATTGTCATCAGGTTAGCACTAGCCGTTAAGAGACGAAGTCGCTAATTGTAACGACCAAGGGCAGTTATGTGTGGGGCGCTTGCCACTTTAAAATGCCGTTTTATGCGCGTTGTCAGTTTATGCGCATTTTCAGTTTGCTGTTAATGTACCTACGAATTCACCCATGGAAATTCTACATGCTGTCTTTTCTACTAAGGCATATCAGTATGGTGCTAACCTTTGACTAGCATAAATGTAGAGACCAATCTATCCCATCTAGTAGATGTTTAGGATAGCCTCTAATCAACACAATTTCAAAAGACAACTTTTCTTCGTAATTATCGAAAGCTGCACGATGGAAATGAACCATCAAGTAGCCATCCCAGGTAGACACCGTGAGTAGAATTATGTTGCAAATGTACTTTTGGATTATGTCTAGAACCATCCATAGGTTGGCCTTAACTTAAGCATAAATGGTAACGTTAAGTAAAGAACCAACCAATGTTAAACTTAAACGATATATTTACCGTTAAAATACATCATTATTCAGCGGAAACTCGTTTCAGGATTAATGAGAAGTGTATGTATCTACAATAAACTGAAATAAATCTGAGTGTTTAGTAGTGCACTAGCCTGCTCATGTGTTATGAATAATGATTAAACATGCTGGGTTTTAAAATGAGAGTTACACACGGAGTACAATGAAGATAATTACCTAACGACAATCATGAAAAAATTTGCTCGTATCCTAGGATGCATGTCATAGGTTTTGCATAGAATACTGCTGCCAAATATATCAACATAAGCTACATGTTTTCTAGTACCTTGTTACACAGCCCGGAATGATAACCCAATCTGCCTTATTGTTAAAGGCAGTTTCACGCTATGGAAGATGCCAATATTTGCCACAGCGTACACTTTTTACGCACCTTACAACAATTTAATGCTTGGTGTTTATAATTGGAATCACAAGGTTTGAATTTGTTAATCTTCTTAAGGAAGCTGTTTTATTGCCTAATGCTGTATCACTATTAGATCACAGAGTTAGCCATTCAAGCGTTGCTTAAGATAGATTAGATGTTTTTGCACTGCGATCGCACAAATGACTCTGTCCCAGAAAACGCTTTCCAAGTAACAATTCCATCATGGCAAAACAATAACTGCTTAGCATTTAAGGCTCCACATTGGGGTAAGATAAACCTACATCATCATGTCCTACGTGTGGGCCATATACGGATCGTTAGAACAATTGAACAAGCGTACTGTATTGCGGTGGCTTCTAGTATGATATTAAGGGCGGTTGCCACTCAAAACTAGGTTACGTTATCATGTTTACAACCTGATGGCGGCAACTGTGTATCTGGACATCTGAAGCAGAGACAAAAAGAGACACATGGTTTACGACAACCACGATGAATGCGACAACTATTGCTCCAGTTAATATAAAGTTATAAAGCTCCTTTCTCACATTATTAATTTATTCATGTCATGCTTATTGTAAGAAATTTTACAATCTCTATTTCTTGTCTTATAAGGGCGATGTTATACAAACGTAAAGCTGGTATCGACAGAATATTTTACCCACAGCATATGCGGCCTATCAACGATACTTCTCTACCTATTGTAGGGTTTGCTCTTCGCGTCATGGCGTATATTGTAGGGTTTGCTCTTCGCGTCATGGCGTATATTGTAGGGTTTGCTCTTTGCGTCATGGCGTATATTGTAGGGTTTGCTCTTCGCGTCATGGCGTATATTGTAGGGTTTGCTCTTTGCGTCATGGCGTATATTGTAGGGTTTGCTCTTTGCGTCATGGCGTATATTGTAGGGTTTGCTCTTCGCGTCATGGCGTATATTGTAGGGTTTGATCTTTGCGTCATGGCGTATATTGTAGGGTTTGCTCTTCGCGTCATGGTGTATATTGTAGGGTTTGCTCTTTGCGTCATGGCGTATATTGTAGGGTTTGCTCTTTGCGTCATGGCGTATATTGTAGGGTTTGCTCTTTGCGTCATGGCGTATATTGTAGGGTTTGCTCTTTGCGTCATGGCGTATATTGTAGGGTTTGCTCTTTGCGTCATGGCGTATATTGTAGGGTTTGCTCTTTGCGTCATGGCGTATATTAGTATCCATATCATTTATTCAGCATAACGGTAATTACCTCTTACATAACAAACTAAAAACAATGTTACTTGCAGAGAAACCCTTTCTGTCTGGAGGGCGATGATTTATACTGGCCGTTACATTAGCTAGAGAACAACAATCGCCGTCTTTATAGGGGGGAAATAAGCACATGCGGATTAAAAGTAAACGATGTTCATCAAAAATGGTCCACGAGTTTGTTGTTGGTTATAATGTCCAATTAGCGTTGAGATATTTCTCAAACATGGTATTATTCGACAGCAGCCATAGTTTATGTAAGGATTTAACGACCACTTTAAACAACCTGCGCATAACACTATGCATAGAAATACGGTCATCGGATATTGATTCTACGATTTTATAAACATTAATCTATCTAAACATAACACACCCTGCTGTGAGCAAGAGGGGAGCATACATGGAGTGTGAACTCGGTGCTGAATGCTGGAGTCATTCACTCCAAACACTCAACCGTAACAACGATACTAACACGGCACCACCCAGGCATCAACACCTTGATCTAACTTCTGTTGAAAGCAACGTTTTACCAGGATCATTTGAATTATAATAACTGTCTGCTTTTACAAGAATCAAGCTGAAAATGACCCATACATCATTGAGCACATCTACTTCGTTTCATTCCTCCAAGTCATTGAGCAGCCTTAATTCCCAGCATTTCGAATTATGTCTTAAGTAATGAGGGTCCTTTCCAATTTTAGCTTGACAGCCGCCACGGGCTGTGAGAAAAAATATTTGGTATTGTATTAAAGCTGCAGGCAGGCGTCACACCCAGAAGTAGACCATTTGTTTGCAGGGTTCCATCATTGCCCAGTGTCAACTATCATCACCATTTACCATAAGGCCAGGCATTTCAAACATATCACTTCATCATCTATATAAGCCTTCTGGTTGCTAAACGCTGCTGGATTTATAGTCTCCTGAACCATCTTGAAAACAATTCATATTCATTTTCACTCTAACATAAAGTTGCTATCGTGTATATAATCACCGAGGCATATGCTGCAATATCGTTTTATTACAAGTTTCGTGACAAGGAGCATTGCTTGTATCAAAGGATTAAAGAATTGCCTGTTAAAATTATGTGACACATTATGTGTATCTAATTGTACAGTATATCTTGAATCACTGATTAGAACATTCAGCGACGTCATGGGAGTTGAATAAGCGATTATCTATTCATAATGATGAACACACACCACTTCCGTGACTGATTGCTTCCTCGTCATGTGTCTCTTGTCGTAGCACCATAAGCGCTGCTCATTAACCGGCATCAGCACAGATAATACGCTCTTATCATTATAAACGTGTTAACGAAATAACTCGAAACGACCTATCACATGTTCCAAAAATGGGTGTCCTGTACGTCAATAGCCTGTACGTCTATAGCCTGTGCGTCTGTTGCCTGAACGTCTGTAGCCTGAACGTCTATAGCCTGTACGTCTATAGCCTGTGCGTCTATAGCCTGTACGTCTATACGTCTGTACGTCTGTACGTATATAGTCTGTACGTCTGCAGCCTGTACCTCTGTAGCTCGACGTCAATAGCCTGCACCAAATG
The DNA here is from genome assembly GCA_034190875.2 of Urechis unicinctus. Classification (NCBI taxonomy): domain Eukaryota; kingdom Metazoa; phylum Annelida; class Polychaeta; order Xenopneusta; family Urechidae; genus Urechis; species Urechis unicinctus. The sequence goes on from CM067349.1 coordinate 67,635,381, forward strand.
CAGGGAGATTTCTCAACGCACAGTGTGTTGGAAGGCGTAGTTGGGTGTTGTGTTGAGGTTGAATCAGGTTAAGCCAGTAATACGGGAGGTAAGTTGGGTAATTGGGGATTTATTGCAACGTTCAAGTGGTTCTTACTTTCTAATCATGAGCAGGCCACATGTACAATTCAGCACAACAGCATATCCTCAGTTGTCACTCTACGTCTTAGCGATGAATTAATTATGCAGGTGTTTACAATTTTGACTTTGTCGGATAACAAACTTAGCTGTGCATAACATATCATGCGCTTCTTAATATTAGTCTTTTGGTGCAATGACTATGCACATCGATCGCCCAAATGATCACATTATCGCCACGAGCCGGAGTGGATCTGTATACCATCATCAAAATATGACTATCAGAAAAGTGGCACTTCTGGAAATTAATTCGAGGGGAGGGGGGGGGGGGTTAGTATTTCTTTAAGCTGGAGCTTAGTAATGTTTATTACGATTAGTTTTTTAGCTTTGAAACACTACTTGTGTCAATCAACGGTCATTTAGATCAGCTTCCAATTCAAATAGCTACGAAAATTTTCTTGACGGCATGTACGCCTAGTCTGTACCATTAACAAATATATTTGGTGAGTGGATCATACAGAGTACATTGCGGTTAAGTTGACATCTCTGAATGCCTCACTATATACCCGAAGTGTTGATTATCGCTCACATAGACTGGTAACGCCATCCACGCTAACCAATGATGGCACGAGAACGTCTATTGTGGCAATCATGGTTGAAAATTTACAAAATAAGTGATATGTATTACTTATTTGATGATTACCCCATACAAAAATTAAAAGAGATATTTGTCACTAGAAACATACCCAATCAGTTAAGGCAAACTTATTAAAACGTTGCAGATCCCTTGTGAGAAATCCAATCCCAGTGGATGTTTTGGCCTATCAACAGTTTGTATGCTTGTTGATTAGCTCCGCACCTGAGGACAGCTGGGGGATACCTACAACCAAAGCACTAGGTGTGTGATAAGCAGGTGTTGCGAGTTTGTTCGATCAGGGGAAGAACGGAACGCAATTCTTTGACTATAGACGCAGTCATTCTCCTCGACCATACACTTGAGATATACAATGCACGGGCCGGCAACGTGGCAGAAATTAATCCTCACCTGTCAGAAGGGGACAGATAGGTTGGCACCAGGTGTCGTGCGCTGATTAGTGGCATGCATGTTCCAGAACCGTCCATTGATGGAGCCAGACATATATATACATATATAAAGAGCCGGACATATATATATATATATATATAGATATATATATATATATATATATATATATATATATATATATATATATATATATATATATATATATATATATATATATATATACATATATATCTATATATATATATATATATATATATATATATATATATATATATATATGTGTGTTTGTGTGCATTTGTGTGTCTGTGTCTGTGAGTGAGTGTGTATGTGAGTGTCTGTCTGTCAATGTGTGTGTGTTGGTGTTTATGTGTGTGCGTGTTTGCGTTTGTTTGTGTTTTTTTGTATGTATTGGCGTGTTATACAATTCAAATACTTGTTGTGCGTACGATATATGTGCACACACATGGCTACCCTCAGAAGGAAATACCTTTATTGATTACTTTTCAGCACTGCAATATCTCTGCTGCTATAGCAATAAATCAATATTTATCCAGCTATCAATCTAAGGATCTTTCAAGACGTTTCTTTAGATTGCACTCTCTGTCGTGCATCTATTGAGGTTCAGGCTTAATACCTCTAAGTCTCTATATGGAGCACTAGGGAATCAATGTGGTACATGCTATTTGATTGACTGTGATGCCTTATATGACAGTAATAATGCGCTCCTATTGAAGCCGATGATATATACCCACTTATAACTGAAACGATGACCTTAAGGTACTTCTGATGCCCACGAGGACTATACTTGATTAACAGCGGAACTACGCAGCTGCATTTCTTCGTCTGAATTATTTCACTCTGCGAGAGAATCCGGCTTTGTTGACCAATTCGAAGAAGCATTCAACTCACATTCGCCAGATGTGCGTTATTTGCGCGACAATTTCTTTAATCTGTTGAGCAATATAATTCGCCTCAACTATTGTACACGGTCCAATAGTACCACATTACTTAGCTTAAGTGATTATTAATTGTTAACTTATGTATATATCGTAGGTCTTAATGGTACATGTCTATCTATTATTGTTTTAATTTAATCATTTAAAGATTGGATTAAATGAACTTTCATGACGATATGCAAACAATCAAAAAATGTGGATACATATTTTACTGCAGGGATCAAACTAATTAGCAGCCAGCGCCAAATTATCTCGACTGTGGTCACTTCTCGCCGTCCTAGCCTAAAGCAGTAATCTCCATTGCTGCACACCATACATTACATGAGCTAATATATTGCTGAAAGACTTTAATTAGCATTACCAGCCAAGATTTTTCTGCGTACCATAGCTTATCAGGAGACAAGCTTATCAAAATTATGCAGGAATAGATGAGGGTTTTGACGGTTTTTCAGCGTAAGACGACGATATCAGAAATATTTGTGTTGAAGCGCACCACCGCCTCTGCTTATTAGCAAAACATGTAATTACGTTTCAGATGTGTGCTTTGGTCATGTGGAATGATAATTTTGCATCAGATTTCAGCATTCTATCTTAATAAGCCTAGTGATTTGTTTTCATTTATTATCCTACCATCTTACACGTGAATATTCAAGAAACGACCTAACACAGTTGCATTGGAACTATCATCCTAGTTCCGTTGAGCAGCATTATAATGACACAGTTCGACTGTTGGATGCGTCATTAGTTGCTACTGACTTACAGATGGAGTTGCCTGAATTGGTATCGCCTCATTGGACAGGTATGGTGCAAATAATCACCTTAACTTCGACGTTAATGCACGGTGAATCGTCCCGTTGATGCATAATACAACCAGTCTAGACATTACGTTCGATATTCCAGACATGCAAACTAGCTATGACGCTGCTGAATTTTTGAAACCATTTTTTTCTCGTTCATCGCATCATGGCATTGTATATCTAAATACATTGCTCACATATATTAACATAAACCTGAGTTTGTTGTTAATTGAGCCAATATTAAACTAAGAAAACCATAGTACTGCGATGAGATCCACCTGTCAAGAAAGACAAGTGGAACAAAAATATAAAAAGTCGGGACTTCAGGCGGACAAGCAAATACTCGCTGATCAAAGCAAGAAATTGGACAGTACAGAAATACAAGATGGTACAACTGAAAGAGTTAATTTCTGTGTCTCCTCCCCAGATGTCGGAGTTCTCTCCAGACCATTCAAGGTGTGAAAAAGATAGTCATGAACTGTGCTCCCAAGAGCTGTTCATTGCATGCGTTGCCCATGTCACTTCTGAAAGAAGTACTGTAAGCAGCACTTCCCACACTACCGTTATTATCAACAAGACCTAAGCAAGTGATGTTGTGCCGTCTATGCTGAAAACAGCTCAGGTAACACTGATGCTGAACATGTCAAATCTTCCGCCCAGTATCAAATGTCCCATTTCATTGAAACATCAAGGAGAAGATGGTAGCAAAACAGCTAGTGCGACACACCACAACCTTCACAATGATCTTCAATCAGCCTACCGTATCAAAAAATTAAATCAGACATGGACTATATCCTAGATGAGGGTACGGGTGATCATTAACAAACTTCAACTGAATGATACAAAAACAGAGTGCATGGTGTAAACTGGACGGAATTCAAGCCAGTTGGATGAATTGCACGCGGGAATCGGTGGGGAAATCATCAACCCCAAAGACACAGTGCAAAACCTTGGCACAGTGTTTGATAATGAGCTGTCAGTGGGAGCTCAAGTGAATCATGTCATCAAGGGAGTCGTCATAGCGGATTGCGCTCATTCGGAAATTCCTGACGCATGATGCATGCACCAAGATCATCCATGCAACCGTTACCACTAAGCTCGATTTCCACAATCGATGATTGTCTGGATTGCCAGACAACACCCTAGCCCGATTACAGGTTGCCCCAAATAACACAGCCTGCTTGCTTGCGAGAGTGAGCATGAGAGAACACATAACACCAGTTGACCTCTTATTTACGTCTATATTGAGGAACATGACCAGAATGGAGAGGCTTTGTTTTCGTTCCATTGGGAAAAGTTTGATTTGATCCGTTTGTAATCCAGCAGCTTATTTTCTGCGAGTCATATTAAGCGCAGATTATCTGGACGGGATCTGATTCTTCATGTTGTACACGGACAGCAATGTGCTACTTTCATGAGATATTTCTAACCACTCGGCTTTAAAAATATTATAACAAACATAAAAACAAAGCGTCAATATTTTATTTAGCATTTCTGCTAACTTAATATGCATATGTATCATCCTTATGCATAACAAACTGAGAGTGAGGCTAGACTGTACATTGTTTCCTGGCCATATAGTCAATCACTCTAAGTGCCCCTACACACAGGAATGAGGTCATGCTTTCCCGCTGTTTTTAAAACGCCCAACGTCGCTTCTATTGCCCTGCTTGTCTGCTTTCAGCATGCCCGGATGCGGTAAAGAATCCTACAAGAACAACATATAAAAAACATGGTACGTGAAATATACTTTGTACATATCTAATTGCAAATATAAATAAGCGCGCTCATGGCATCAATGAATGTGATTTTCTGCGCATTAAAGCTTCCTTTATTTGCTCTGGTCTGACTAGCTCGTATAGATCACAGAATAGTTATAGTCGCAGTCATGAAGCGTATTAGGGTTGGAGCCATTGAAAACCTGTCTTCTATACTTGTGAACCTCCGTCTTTGTGCACCAGGGTATCTGTGTGTGTCTATTGAGGACCATGATTAATGTCCGCTTATAAATCAGCCGATTATCTGGACAGTTTTATTCGTACAGAGTAAATGATGAGGAAATATGGCGCTTGCAAACCTCTATTACTATGCATTACTTTCTGAGTAACTTCTCTCTTTGGGTAATCAACGTACCTTGTTTAGCGAAATTACATCGGAAATTAGCCTTGAAAAGATTTTAACAACAAATATACAAATAATTATCATTGACAATCAAGATGCATTATGTACCAGTGAGGGACCAGATACGGTTTTGTACCCTGGGACTTAACGCACCTTAGCACAATTTAATGATCGGTTTTGATAATTGGAATTACAAGGTTTCTCGGTAGAAAGCTGTTGAATTGCCTTTTTCTGTATAAATGTATTACACTGCAAGCCATACAATCGCTGGCTGAGGTTGATTTGGGCATAATCCATGCATAGCAAAACACGCCAATGAAATGCGGTCACATCTACTTAACATAGCACACCCTTTTGTTAGCATACATGTTGTGCAAACGCGGTACTGAGTGCAGGAGTCAATCACTCCAAACACTTAACTGTAGCAACGATACTAACACGGCACCACCCAGGCATCAACACTCACTTCTGTTGAAAGCAACATTTTACCTGAATCATTTGAATTCCATAATACGTCGAAATATTTGATCTGATAACTGTCTGCTTTGACAAGGATCAACGGTCCTCAACCATTTTTACTGTCACAGACCAGGAGGGTATCCGTGCCTCAACAACGCCATCCATCACTTGCCTATAAAATCGCTATTTGCTTGGTTCCTATGTCCCCGTGGGACAGTTTTAGTGTTCTGAGGTGGGTTATTTGAAGGTTAAAATGATTGACTGCCTATAATCTAGCGGATGATTGAGAGATATGACTGCCAGTCAGCATCAGAGCGCAGAAAATGACTCATACTTTTTCAAGTACATTTACTCAGTTTCATGATAAAAAAATGCCTCCAAGTAACAAAGCAGCCTTAATTCCCAAATGAGACGAATGGAACATGGCCGTGTAATGAAGCCAAATTCAATACTGCCGACATGCAGACATGTGTCTCCCTATATGGGCTTAATTAAACGAACACAATGTGATTGCTAATGAGTTAATCTAATCTTGTTTTTTCGCAATTGTTTCCCTTGTGTTTACAAAATAGCTGGTTCACCCAAACTAGATATCCGGCTTTATCAACATAGGGGTGATTACCTGCTAGTCGTTCGCCGTGATCTGGACTAAATCAAATAACATTGCGCCAACTAGCAATGATTTACCAATCTTGTAAACACATGAAGACCCCAAAAGTGTACACAAAATTGAGGATGTTCTTATTACTAAAGAGAATTTCCTATAACGAGTGGTAAGGATGTAATCAATAGGACGAGGCCATTCTAAACAATAGGACGAGGTCATTCTAAACGATCGAACGAGGCCATTCTAAACAATAGGACGAGGCCGTTCTAAACGATAGGACTAGTCCATCCTTGTATTCTCCTCCGCACACACTTCCAGAGCCGATCCACTTTCACTTCTGCCAAGCATCGTGTTAATGATCAATCATAAGTTATGTTTTGTGATCGACAACCTGGCTCCAGTTAAACTTCGGAAAACTCACAGCACGAATGTTTTACAGTTTCTGCAATAAAAAGCAATCTGTTACATCGAGGTACCCAGCGGCCTATCAAACAGTCAGGCCATGCAGATCAAAGGATAAGGTCTAATGTGCGGCTGTAAGCCGGGTATTCAGCAGGGATTTATACAATCGCTAACCTTCTGATAAACAATAATGGTCAATGAGTGCCTAATGACCAAAGCTATTACCCCATTACATTTGGTCCCTGATATCTGCATTCTTTTTGTTCCCAGCTTCTTGTGTTTATAGCCATTCAACACTAATGAAGCTAAGGTCTATTTGCGCTACAAATGTTTGTTATCCGAAGTTACCTGCGTTTAACATGCAGCCTTTAATGTATTGGGTAATGAGGGTCCTTTCCACATATTGCTTGACAGCCGCCACGGGTTGTGAGAAAAGGTATTTAATATTATTAATTGCTATAGGTAAATACATGGAAACGTCTATATTCATGAGAAGTGTGTTCACAGCAAAGCGGCATGCAGGCGTCACCCAGAAGTAGACCATTTGTTTGAAGGGTTCCATCATTGCTCAATGTCAACTATCAGCATCATTTACCATAAAGGCAGGCATTTCAAATCATCGATTTAAGCCTTCTAGGGGCTAAATGCTGGGGTTTTATATTCTCCTGAACCATCTAGAATACAATTATATAGATAATCGTCACTCTAACACTATCGTGCATATATCCACAGAACAATATGTTGCTATATCGATTCATTACCTGTTCCGTGGCAAGAAGTATTGGCTTTTATTAAAGGATTGAAGAACTTCCTGTTGAAATTATGTGACTCGTTACACAAACGGGTTTTCTTTTTCACAAAACGAATTGTACAGATATCGAGAGTTCACACCGTTAAGAAGAATTAGGCTACGTCATTAGAGTGAAATAAGCAATTTTCTATTCAAAATGATAAACGCACACCACTTCCATGACTAATTGTGCTCGACTTCTTTGCTATTGCGCATATGCAAATGGTAAATTGCCTAGCAACTGGTCAGAAGCACTTCCGGTTCACATTGTTTGTGTGATTGAAAAGGACCATTTCAAGCCGGAAGTGTTTCTTTCAGCAGATGAATACATACAGCAGCGTGTTTTGTATGGAAACTTCGTGTGCATATAGCCCAAGGAATTAGTAGCATATTGCGTCACACCTTGACCGACACCTGTGTAAACATGTGTCTCTTACCACAGCCTCCTAAGCACTACTCATTAACATGCATCAGCGCGGATAATTAGCATAAAATCAGATAACATTGATAATGAAATAACCCGAAATGACCTATCACATATAGGGTACGTATGTAGCCTGTACGTCAGTAGATTGTACGTCTATAGCTTGTAAGTCTGAAGCCTGTACGCATGTTGCCTGTAAGTCTGAAGGCTTGCTCATCTGTAGCCTGTACCAAATGCAAGGACATTACTCAGCGCAGAATGTGTGGGGAGGTGCAGTGGGGTGATGTGTTGAGGTGGGATGAGGCTAATCCAGTAATACATTAGGGTAGTGGGGTGATTGAGGATTTATTGGAACTTTCAAGCGGTTCTTACTTTCTAAATACGAGCAGACCTCACGACCGAATCCACACTACAACGTATCCTCAGCTGCCACGTCTTTATGATGAAATGTTTATGCAGATGTTTACATTAGGAGATATACTATTTCAACTTTGTCTTTGTTGGATAGCAAACTTAGCTATGCATTATAAATCCTGCGCATCTTACGAAATGAATACTCTTCTCTCGGTGCAATGACTATGCACATCGATCGATCAAATGATCTCATTATCGCCACGAGCCGGAGTGGATCTGTGCAACATCAACAAAACAGGACTCCAAGAAAAGTGGCACTTTTGAAGATTGATTTAAGGAGAAGCTGCAACATTTCCTTAAGTGAAACTTAGTCAAGTTTATTAGTATTAGTTATCTTAGCTTTGAAACACTACTTGTGTCAATCAACGATCATTAAGATCACCCTTCCGACGCTATCCACGCCATCTACGCCCAGTCTGTACAGTTAACAAATATATGCGATGCATCTTATCTTTGCATACCTAACTATACACACGAGGTGTTGATTATAGTTCACTCGCTCGACTGTTAACGCCGTCTAATTAACCAATGACGGCACGAAAACACTTATACTGGCGACCATGGTTGCAGATTTTGAAAATAAATGACTTTTATTACTTATTGCTGTCAAACTTATGATTTTGCGCTACAAAATTAAAAGGGATATGCATTACTAGAAACATACGCAACCATTAAGGGCAATTTTTTGAAACGTTACCGTTCCCTTGTGAGTAATCCAATCGTAGTGAATATTTTGGCTTCTCAACAGTTTCTTTTGTTTATTGGATAGCGCCGCACCTGAAGAGAGCTGGGGGAAACCTACAACCAAAGCACTAGTTGCAGGTGTTGCGAGTTTTTTCGATTCAGGGAAGAACATCAAAGTTTTCCCGGAACAAAATACATAGCAAATAGTCATTGTCCTCAGAGACAACTGGAGCTATGCAATGCACTGGTCTGCATCGTGGCTGCGAGGAGTTTTCGCCTGCCAGCTGAGCATATCACAAACTAAAACAATAGTTGGCAAAAGGGCTGCGGCGTCAGGTGTGGCGGGCTGGTTAGTGGTATGCACGGTACAGATTCGTTCATTGATGGAGCCAATGATGATTACACGTATCGGCCACTGTTAGAAAGCACTAAGGACATACAGGCACAGATTGTCATTTGTGGGTGGTCACAATACAATAATTGATGGTCGCATACCCCATTGTAGTTGCGTAGCTTAAATCATTTACGTGATAACACGTTAATGCCACTTCTTACGCTGTGATCACGATGTGGCTGATTCTGTATTATTATTAGAACGGAAGGGCTCTACATTACAATCTGATGTTTTCGTTTTTCTGGGTCGATTATGTAGCCTCCGATTTACAAGAAACATCTGTTTATGGTGCGCTACATAACATGCGACCGTAAGGCTGATGGTGATGACGTCATATTATTATTATTTACCACATCTTTGATGCATTTGAAAACAATATAACATATTTTCCTCTAAATAGAAAGTTTTCATTGGGCCACTATCACCACACAATAGATAGATAGTTCTCTGTACATCATATTCGCCTTGAGCCTGTTGTGCCAACTTTCATTTTAGATAATGCCACACGCATGCTTGAGGTTTCAAGCCTAGGCGAAGGGATCCTATTGGTACAGTCTATTTTGACCAAACACTTGTCATATGACCCCCTAACTCGTTAAGCGAGTCTTTGTCGCTATGTATACACTACCAACCTCAAGCCTGCGTGTAATTTACCGTCTATTTTGCATTGTGTATACACTATAAACATCACGACTGTATATAACTGACATCGTATCATGATTTGTATTGTGTGAACACTACCAACCTCTTGCCTGCAAAATACTGCAGTGTAATTTCCATTAATTGAGAAGCATTTTGACAACAGAGCTATCCTTCATCATAACGTACACTCTCAATCGTCAGTCTGATGGAGTAACCCCCTACAGCTGATATCAATTATCCAATGACTTCCATGAATTCAATATGTTTCTCATCTTTAGATACTTGAGTATAAATCGAATCCAACCCAAATGGAAAGGCTTTTGTATTCGTTCTGTACGTAAAAGTTTGGGTTGATCAGTATTTAATCAGACAGCTTATTTTCTGCTTGTCATATTTAGCGCTAAAAATACGGATGTAAGCGGACCCGTATATGCAACTTTCATGAGATATTTTTAACCATTCGGCTCTAAGAATATTCTAACAAACAAGAAAACAAAGCCTAAATATTTTATTTGGTAATTCTGCTTAATAAAAATACATATGTATCACCTTATGCGTCACAAAATGAGAATAAGACTATGACTCTACATTGCTTACTGGCTTCAAGCCCTATCCATCTAAGTGCCCTTACTCACAAACAAGAGGTCATACTTTCCCGCTGGTTTTATATGGCCCAATATTGTCCGAGTTCCATATCACTATTGCCCTATTGTATGCTTTAGGCATCCCGGGTTGGGAGACTAGGAAGTTCCTGTTGGTATCAGCATCCCTTATTGTTCACAAATACCACAACTGCGACCTTAAAAAAACATTAAACATTGTATATACAATATACTTAGTACAGCTGTAGGGACAATAAATATGCTATATCTAAACGAATTTCAAATATCAATAAGCATGCACATGGCATCAATGATTGTGATTTTCTGTGCAGTTAAGATTCATTTGTCTGCTCACTGGCTCGTATAGATCATCCAATGGAAATGGTTGCAGTCATGAAGCGAATTAGGGTTGGGGATGATTGAAGCACTTTGTCGTCGCGTTATTTGCCTTGCGTCCTCCCATTGAGAGCCTGTCCTTTATACTTGTGAGCCTCCGCCTTGCTGCACCAGAGAATGCTACCCTATTACACGTATACATCACCGGCCAGTTGTCCTCTTGTTTGCTGAGCTCTGATGTCTCCCGACGGTTCAGACATGTGTGTCTATTGAGGACCATGATAAATATCCAACTATAAATAAGCCGATGATCTGGTTTTATTCGTACGGAAAAAAATGACACGGAATTATGGTGCTTACAAACCTCTATTACTATGCATTACTTTCTGAGTAACTCCTCTTTTGACAAAAAAACAATTTGTGATCTTAGAACATAATTCAGCGATTTCGTCAGCGAATGTGAACATCGAAAATTAGCCGTGATCAGATTTTTTACAGCACAATGATTATGATTGGCAAGCAAGATGCAAAACATGACAATGACATGTGGTCATCGAATACTGATTCTACGATTTTATAAACATACATCTCACTAAACATAGCACACCCTGTTGTGAGCAAGAGGCGAGCATACGTGGAGTGTGAACTCGGTGCTGAGTGCAGGAGTCAATCACTCCGAACATTCAACTGTGACACCGATTCTAACACGGTACCACCAAGGCATCAACACCTTGATCTCACTGCTGTTGAAAGCGCATTTATAGGTCGATATATTCAATAACTAATAACTGGCTGCATTTACAGGGATCAAGCTGAGAATTCACAATACTTTATCGATTACATTTACTTAGTTTCATGATAAGAGAATGCCTCTTAGTCACACAGAGCAGCCTTAATTACCTAATGGAACATGGCCGTGTAATGAAGCCAAATTCAATACTGCCGACATGCAGACATGTGTCTTCTCATGTTGGTGTAATTATGCGAACACAATGTGATAGCTAATGTGTGAACTAATCTGCTTTTTTCTTGCAATTGTTTCCCTTACAAAAAAGCTGATTCACCCAAACTAGATATCCGGCTTTATCAACATAGGGGTGATTACCTGCTAATGGTTCGCCGTAATATGAACTAAATCAAACAACATTGCACCAGCTAGCAGGGAATGACCAATCTTTAAAACATATGAATACATCAGTTTGTGGATGTTGTTATCATCTAGGAGGATTTCCTATTCCGAGTGGTAAGGATGCAAACGATAGGACGAGTCTATTCTAAGCGTTCGGACGAGTCCATCCAAATTATTCTTGCCCACCACACTCATTCTCATTTCAGGTCAAGCGTTGTGTGAATAATCAACCATAGCTAATGTTTTGTGATCAGCAACATCGCTCCAGATACAATTGGAATGTCACAGTTTTTGTAAAACAAACCAAACAATCTTTTACATTGTGGTACCAAGCGACCTACCAACAGTCGGGTCGTAAAGATCAAAGGATCAGGATCTAATGTGCCGCAGTAAGCCGGGTATTCAGCTGAGATTTATTCAACCTCTAACCTTTGATAAACAATAATGGGCAATGAGTGCCTAATGACTAAAGATATTAACATATACATTCATAGCCTGTACCAAATTCAAGGAGCTTACTCAAAGCTAAATGTGTGTACAGGCGCAGTGGGGTGTAGGGTCGGGGTTAAATGAGGCTAGGCCAGTTATACGGCGGGTTAGTTGGGTAATTGGGGATTTATTGAACCGTTCCAGCAGTTCTTACGTTCTAATCATAAGCAGGCCTCACTTTCGAATCCACAATACAACATATCCTCAGTTGTCACTTTACGTCTCTACTATTTGTATATTATGCAGGTGTTTACATACGTAGATATAATATAAAAATCTCTATTTGTCTGAAAATAAACTTAGCTATGCATCAATCAATCCCGCGCATGTTACGAAAGAAATATTTGTCTCTTGGCGCAATGTCTATGCGCATCCATCGATCAAATTGGTTCATACAATATGCATTGTGGTTAAGCTGACATATTTGTGTACCTTACTATATACCGGAGGTGTTGATTATAGTTCACTCGACTGTTAACGCCGTCTACGCTAACCAATGATGGCACGAAACACTTATAATAGCAATCATGGTGGAAATTTTTACAATAAGTGGCATTTATTACTTATTTCTGTCAAACTGTTGAAACGTTCCAGATGCCTTCTATGAAATGTAATTCCAGTGAAAACATCTGCTTATTACATAACACCACACCTGCTTATAAGATAACACCACACCTGCTAGTTAAATAACACCATACCTGCTTATTAGTTAGCACCACATCTCCTTATTATATAGGACACCCGCGGATAAATAAAGAATACCTATCATAAAAGCGCTAGTTGTATGAGAAGCAGGTGTTGCGAGTTTATTCAATCAGGGGAAGAACATCAATGTTGTACCGGAACAAAATACATTGAAAATAGACGCAGTCATTGTCCTCGACTAGAGCTAGGCAATGGCCGGTCACGTGGAAGAAATGAATTCTCGCCCGTCAGCTATTCATATCATACGCCAACAGAAAGGTTGGCTGCTCGGCTGGCTGCAGCATCAGGTGTCGTGCGCTGATTAGTGACATGCACGTAATGCCACACACATGGAGTTCATGTTTACAAATCGTAAGCTATTATTTGAAGTCTTTCTGCTTAAAGCTCTCATTGTCATACTCCGAGATAATTGGATATGATATTAGGAATCGAATTGCCTAAATATGTCGAGTAGCAAAACAAGAGACGCAACCTATTTGGAAATATTGTGACACTTTAGATCAATTTCCACTTTTGTTTGTCGTTAAAGAACACTTACTCATCCGACAGGTAAGAATCAGCCATTGTCAAGAAAAATACCCGGAGAATATCATAATGTTGAGGTAAAACACTTTATAAAAGCTCAAACGGAACTGCTTGGTTTGATAAAGAACCGGTGCTGGAATATATCGAAACACTTTGGCTGGAATATATTCTGATAATATTTTCAAAAAATAGTTAAATATGAGTGGATGCAAATATAAAAAAAATCGTATCCATTCCTTGGAACAATACACCAGTGTCCTGAATTACCTCCATGACTCTGAACAATGATGAGATCAGCAGTTATATGTGCCAGTTAACTCCAGTCCGGTCTGTTAATCATCAAGACGATGTTAGCATCTTATCTAATGATCGGCAAATTATATATGTAACCTATTGTCTGTATGCGTGTTAATTGGTAGCCAAAAAGTATATTCCACTTACTTCATATTGTGTTAGGCTGAGGCCTATAGAAATGATACAAATACAGTACTCTGAGTGGTATCCTATTGTATTACAAGTCGTGACGGAAGCCATTCTGCCTCAATCATCACGAGTCTCGACATTCGCTACAAACATGGCTATGGCATGACTTATTTTGAAATAAATGAAAGTGACAGATGCTCTTCTTGGTTACATTTTGATGTTGTTGATACAAACTCGTACATATATTGTTGCTGATTTCATGACATTTCTGTGGCATGTATTGTTATCTGTTTTCTTCTTGTGAAAGATATAGGTAGAGCCAAAGTCGCAAAATATTCCATCTAAACTATCAAACAATAGCGCTTCAACGTCAGAGATCATCGCCTAATTCTTCTTAGCCTCGGCAGAGAGCAATAGCGAGTCAATGCAGTAAATGCTGTTTGATTGACTGTCATCCCTCTTTAGACTGTTAGAATACGCTCCCATTGAAGCCGATGATGTATACCCACTAATGAATGAAACGATGACCTTAAAGTACGGCTGCTGCCCACGATGTCCTTATGGTCCGGCTGCTACTCACAATGACCTTCAGGTACGGCTGCTGCCCACGATGCCCTTAAGCTACGGCTGCTGCCCACGATGATTTTAAGCTACGGCTGCTGCCCACGATGAGTATAATCGGACAACACCGAAACTACAATGCATATATTTATTGATGGAAGCTATTGTTAGTGTACCGCTTTTCGGTAGATGGCTCGTCGTCTAAAAATCCGGTTTTGTTGACCAATTCGAAGATACCAACATACTACTCATACGCGCCCGATTAACTTTACTTGAGAGACACTTTCTTTGACTTATTGTAAGTCGCGGTCCTATAACATCACAAACTATTATACACGGTCCTATAACTTCACAAACTATTGTACATCGTCCTATAACATCAGAAGCTATTGTACACGGTTCAATAACATCACAAACTATTGTACATGGTCCTTTAACATCACAAACTATTGTACACAATCCTATAACATCACAAACTATTTAATTAGAATCATCCGCCATGATATGTCTGCGTACCATATGTTATCGGGAGACTGCAAAATTGAGCAGGAATAAATGAGGGCTTTGACGGCTTTTCAGCGTAAGACGACGAGATCAGAAATATTTGTGTAGAAGCCCACCGCCGCATCTGCTTATAGGCAAAACATGTAGCTAGGTTTCAGGTGTGCGCTTTGATCATGTGGAATGGTGATTTTGCATCAGGTTTCAGCGTCCTATTTTTATATGCACAATGATTTATTTATTCTTATTCTCTTCCTGTTTTGTCCGAGAATATTCAAGAAATAACACAGTTGGATTGAAATTATCATTCAGGTAGTATTTTGGTGTTATGGCAATACATCAATTTGACCGTTTGATTTGGCATTAGGTGCTGATGACTTACAGACGGAGTGACCTCAAATAAGATCACATAATTGAACAGGTGTGGTGCAAATAATCATCTAAAATTTGATGTTGATGCCCTGTGAATCGTCAAGTTGATGCGTAATATATGCGTAGGCTATAGATCATACGAGCAAGGTACGGTCCGACAACGTTCCAAACTAGCTATGATGCTTCTGAATTTCTTAAACCACTTTTAGTTCCTGTTCAACGCCTTATATCTTCATATATAACTCACATCTATTAACATAAATGTGAGCGCATTGTTACATGGGCCATTATTAAGAGTAATATGGAATGTTATCTAAATATAGCAGGTGAATGTTGCCTCCTTTGTAGTTAACAGACTAATTAATCTTTTTCAAATACAGGGCGGACGCATGTCTTTCAAGCATGTTCAAAAAGAGTTATTGTAAATCCCTCCCTTATGCTTAATAGAAATCAATTGAAAGTTAATCAAACGCAGGAGCTAACGAAAAGGGTAGATTCTACTAATGTTGGACAAAACCAAAATCAATCTTATAAATATTGTAAGAAACAGAAAAAGCCACAAACTAATAGCATGCTTTTACACATATATTTATAACATTTTGTTAGGCTTTGAAAGGCATCTGGAATCGATGGCGTTCACGTAAAGCTGACTGTGCCATTTGTCAGTCTCCTTGATATGCAACTACAAACTCGGCCGGTACAGATATCATGGTCCTAGTAAACGGTCTGGCCATGAAGATAACAGAGTCAGATAAACTGTGCCGCTATTCACCAGGGCTTGATATAATGTCAATCCTTAGATCAATGATTACCGCGAGAGGGCGCCTAATGATCCGGGCACTGAACCACTACACTGGGTCTCTGATAAAATTCATCCAACTGTTTCCGGAGGCACTATATCAATTAAATCGAAATCAATTGTTGGGTTGGCGGAGGGGGGAGTTGGGTTTTTGCGTGACAGGAAGTGGTTGTAAATAGAAGTGATCGACTCGAAACATGCTGCATTTATGTGACATGAGGCATCAAAAGGCTTTTATTCTATATAAAAGAATTTATATGTACCGGATTGTGATAATCTACCATATTCAAGGCTGCTACTTGGTTATCCGTGCTTCGTCTGCCTGGCTATTTCGTAATGAAACATTTAAATGAGTAAAATTTGCCATTTATTGCATTCAACCTATTCAACATCCCGCTTATTCTATAAATGGCCTTTGATATCACGACCATGATAAATAGCGGCATTAACAATAGCAGAAGTCAGTGAGTTTAGCAGCCACGTTCTGTTTGATGACCAACTATAGAGGTTGTTATTTACCCACAATATTCCCCGCTTGAATAATTCGTCTTTCAAGAACGATACAAAATACCATCCGTCACAATAGCCAGCGACTGGACGGCTATATATAGAGAGAGAGAGATAGATAGATAGATATAGAGAGAGAGAGAGAGATAGATATATATATATATAGAGAGAGAGAGAGAGAGAGAGAGAGATATATATATAGAGAGAGATAGAGAGATAGAGAGAGAGAGAGAGAGAGAGAGAGAGAGAGAGAGAGAGAGAGAGAGAGAGAGAGATATATATATATAGATCTCTAGAGAGAGAGAGAGAGAGAGAGAGAGATATATAGATATCTCTCTAGAGAGAGAGATATATATATATATATATATATATATATATATATATATATATATATATATATATATATATATATATATATATATCTCTGTCTATATATATATATATATCTATATATATCTCTCTATATATATATGTGTGTGTGTGTGTGTGTGTGTGTGTGTGTGTGTGTGTGTGTGTGTGTGTGTGTGTGTGTGTGTGTGTGTGTGTGTGTGTGTGTGTGTGTGTGTGTGTGTGTGTGTGTGTGCTTCCCCGTGTGGCGGTTCGTTGGCGTTGGCACTTAGAGGGAGCTGTCCTGTCGTCACAATCATCCTCATCCATCACCGTCGCGATATCTCCTGGTAGTTGAAAGTGACGTACATCCCCATATAATCATTACTCTTTAGCGAATCACATGAAACAATGTTTTATTGTTTTCAATACATGATTGTAATAAGTGATTACTGTAAGTCTGCCATAAAGTTTGAATTGTTATGTTTTCAGATTAAGCCCGAGGCAGGTAGCTCTTGTGAATATTTTGGTATGCATAAATGATAATGAGGTCATGGAATACGAGATACACGGACGGAATTACACCGAGAACATGTGTCTTAATTATGCACTACCTTGTCTTGCTCTGGTTTTCTGCCGCTCCTCTTGACAACCTCAAATTAATTGGTTGTGTTCAGAATGTTGAGATATGTAATGTAACCAAAATACTGATTGTGCGTGCAAAATATGGGCAGATGCCCCCCCCCCCTCAGAAAGAAATACCTCATTTGGTACAAGTACATAGGCACGACAGCATCACAGTATCCTCTACATCCCATATGTCTACAGCTAGAGCAATAAATCCACCATTGCCTGACAGGCCCATATGTCTACATCTCAAGCAGTACATCCATCCACTCACATCCATATTTGTCATGTTATCAAACTAAGGATCTTTCATGATGTATCTAAAGATTACACTTTCTGCCATGCATCTATTGCGCACCAGGATTGATAGCTTCAAAGCGCTCCAGATATACGGATTATCATCTTTTAGCGGACATATCTGATCGCCTGAGCAATAGTTGCCTTGCAACCTTCGGCCATAACTACACTGATATGGATATGCATTAATCGCACTTATAATCAAAACTTCGTCAATCATTTCATCATGCATATTTGATTTATTACATTCTGCTGGTCATGTTACATCAAACGCTGATGCAGTAAATGCAGCCACCTCTTACTCAAACGCTTTACCGCTTAAGGCGTCACCAATGACGCATCGCTTTTACAACTTCAACGCCATAGATCATCGCCTAATACTTCTATGCCTCGGCGTAGGGTACCAGAGAGTCAATATGGTAAATGCTGTGTGATGTCTCACAAGACAGTGACAATGCACTCCCATTGACACCAATGATGCATCCCCACTAATGACAGGAACGATGACCTTAAGATACTGCTGCTGCTCACGATGGCCTTAAGATACTGCGGCTTCTCACGATGAGTATAATTGATGAACATCGGAATTATGCTGCATATCTTTATGGGTGGGAGTGATATTTCGTGACGTCGGAAGATTTCTCGTCGGCTAGATAATATATTTCTGTTCCTGCTTTAAGACAAATTTGAAGATACCAACATAATTATTTGTGTGAGGAAATTAATTTGACTTATTGCTCCATCTAAGTCACCACAGTCTTATTTGCACGGTCCTACAGCTTCACATTATTCAACTGAAGTGTCATTCTTATTTATTGTTCTCTCATCAAAAGTGTTTTATCGTTGGGTCCTTAAGAAGCTTGCCAATCAAGGTTCCATCATATAAAACTTGGATTAAAACACCTATTTATATTTATATATTTATCCAATATATATGTTTATATATAGAGACATATAGATATAGATATAGATAGAGATAGAGATATAGAGATATAGAATAATATACAGAGAGAGACAGAGAGGGAGATAGAGATTTATATATATATACACAGAGAGAGATATTTAGAGATAGAGATAGAGCTAGATATATATATGGAAATATAGAGAGAATATATATATATACATAGAGATACATTAATATGATATATATATATATATATCTATATGGATATATATAGATATATATATATATATATATATATATATATATATATATATATATATATATATATATATATATATATATATATATATATATATATATATATATATATATATATATATATATATATATATATATATATATATATATATATATATATATATAGATATAGATATAGATATAGATATGGATATTGGAGTGTGTCGATATATAAGCCCTATATTGCCGGACAAATGTAATTCGACACTTAAGCCAACATTTCCTTGCGAGCTTTGAAAAATTAAGTAGGAATAAATGGGGGCCTTGACGGCTTAGAGCTCATTTTCACGTTAGATGCCGCCTCTACTAATGAGCAAAACATGTAATTAGGTCTCAGGTGTGTATTGGAATGATGATTTTGCGTCAGGTGTCATCTACTTATTGAGTGATTAATTGGGATTTCCGTCTTCTCTGAGCGTATTCGTGTACTGTCAGAACACAGTTGCATTGAAACTATTATCCCTTTCGGCGGCATATCAATCACACAGGGCACCCGTAAAGAAATTATAACGACCTGTGTTGATCCTTTTGAACAAGAGACGATGCAGATTACGTGGCATGGATAGTCTATAGACCGTTTCTCTCTTTCTCTTACATTGCACAGCTACCTCTATATTGCAGTGCATAACCACGCTCATATAGACATTTAATTCTAAGCTTGAATGTGCCACATCTGACGTCATTGTTGTGAAATTCCAGTTTCATGACGTCATGCTGTTCTTCGATGACTTGAGAGTCATACCCGCGATGACTTGCCTTCGGGCTTGCGGTGGTCTTAAACTGTGCTTTGGTATCTTCCCATAACTTACATAA
The DNA here is from genome assembly GCA_034190875.2 of Urechis unicinctus. Lineage (NCBI taxonomy): Eukaryota > Metazoa > Annelida > Polychaeta > Xenopneusta > Urechidae > Urechis > Urechis unicinctus. Next base: position 67,655,447 of record CM067349.1, read on the forward strand.
TTCATCCACCTTAATGATAAATAATATTGTCCGTGAGTAGAATGTCGTAATGCCACACACATTTGAGTTCATATTTACAAATCGTAACCGTTCATTTGAGGTTTTTCTGCTTAAAGCTCTCATTGTCATTGTCATTGTCATACTCCGAGATTAAAAGGCTGTTTGAAGCGGCCACATGTGACTCGTAGGTTACTCAATCCTAAAATAAAGCACTGCTCATAATGCTGGCTATATCATTATTTCTTTACTAAGCCACATAAGTGCCCCCTTTATTAACTATGCTGCTGTTGTAGAGCATTGCATCAGCATTGACATTACTCCCGGCATTGTTATTATTCAATGCGATATGAACCTTCGTCCAATGATGGTCTAACTCATTTTGACATCTTCATTTATCTTATTGTGGCTTTCCATACTCGGCTGTGGTTGCCATTGAACCTTACCATGCAACATTCAATGGTGTTGTCGCGCAGTCTATCTATTTTAGTGAGATAAAAATCTCCAGATAACACACCGCACCAGCAATAAACTGATGCGTACTTACTGGGTGTTGCCTTATAAGAATATTACACAGCAAACCCAATAGGATGTGTAGGAAAAATAATGGAAAATTGTTCAATGCACAGCCAGCGACATGCTTGGGTTCCGGCATCGCAAAAAAACATAGGACAATGCAGATATCTTTAGCTCTGTGTGACCAATGTAACATATGTCGTAATCGTACAGCTGGCTTGAACAGCGGTATTCCGTTCGCAGGGTATAGTAATTATAAAATTGTGTTATCAGTGTTCACATGGCTTTATTCTTCCATATACAGTTAAAAACATGAGATTATAATGGGCAGCATTCGGAATAAGCGAAATATGGACCCCATTTCTCATCTTATTCATCGCTCACTTTTCCACAACACATCATTGTAATACGCAAATTGAACTTTGTGCGGTTTGTATGGCTATTTTACTATCTTCACGAGGTATTTCAACCATGTATTTCTGCATATACACAAGCCTTTCTAAGCAAGCTTCAGGCACGCTATTAATTCGTTGTTATTATACCAGAGCATTATAATATTCGGAAATAAACGTATCATACATCCGTCTCATGGGTGAAGCCATGCTTTCTACAATATAATAACTTTTGTTATTGGGTGAGGCATTCATCGTAAAATAGATTGGCCGGTGTGTCATAAATGGATGCTAGCTCTTAAGAAACCTCCCTAAAGGTTCTAACTAACATCCGTCTGAACACAAAACCTTTAACAAAACCATAGAGCTGCTTTCAATGCGTCTATGTGTCGGCAGCGAGACTCCCTATCACACGTCGCAGCTCTCCGCTTGGAACATACGAAAATATATGCAGACATACATACATTATAGACATACTGAGACAGCGTGGTAATTTTCATCATATTATAACGTGTCGTTGAAGACTAACCGAGAGGTACAATACTTACTGTTTCGGAATGATCCGTGTCTTTTCAAATGCATTCTGGATTATTTAATTATATATATCTAATCAGCAATTTGCAAAATAGGTTAGGTGCATATATCTGTGATTGAATAAGCTGTAACATTTATTCTGTCTTATGGGGCAGTAAAAGTCATCGCATAGTAGTATTCTATTTTGCTCATTTAGTCTTTTCCAATATAGACATCCTTCATGAAATGTAAAGCTTGATTTTCTGGCTTTCCCGCTGAATCAATTCCATATTTTAAATGATATTAAACATGGTATACATCCTACCTTGCTAATATGCATTTGCTATGAAGCCTTAATAACAATAAATTAATTCTATTATTTGCCTGGTTTAGGAGTTTGGTCCACCAAATCCGACTTACCCGCATACACCACTGGGTCCTTTTGTTTGCTGAGCTAAAGACAGTCAGTCAGACATGAAAGCCAAGAAAAAAATATAACTTAGCCGATGATCTGGGCAGATCGGTTAAGTAGTAAACTGGGAGACAGGTTTACAAGTAGTGCTTTCTCTCTATGGGAATCCTTTACTGTGATCTACGAAGCTGGTGAGTGAACATTAAGCTGATGCATTATCCGGCGGAACGTGCAGCCACCTATCTCTTATGATGCAATAGAGATTTACTATGACATTTTGCGGGACGTGCAGCCACCTTGCGTTGGCGACCCCGCATGCAGACAGTTCATTGAAAGGGAGTCTTTTGAAAACATATAATGGTTCCATAAGACAATGTGTATACTTTGACAGGAAAGATGACCTTAAAGAGGTCAATGGTTTGATGCTGCTCACATCGGAATTAATGTTTTAAACAAGTCCAATCACTCAAAGTGCCTTTAAATGCAAAAAGGTCCTTAAGCTTTCCGTGTGAGTTGTCTGGCTTTCCCGCTGATTTTAATAACGACTCCACATTATTTAACTGAGGTCTCTCATCGACAGAGTTTATTGTAAGGTCCTAAAGAATCTTGACAATCAACGTTTCATCATTAAAAATTAGGACTACGAGACACCTGGACAATAACGAGGGGAGAGGGAAGAAAGGGAGAAAGAGACGAAATACACAGGGGACCAGAAAACAGTGGAGAGATACTACGAGGGGGCGAGAGGGATAGAGAGAGAGATAGAGATAGAGAGAGAGAGATAGAGATAGAGAGGAGAGAGAGAGAGAGAGAGAGAGAGAGAGAGAGAGAGATATAGAGATATATCTATAGAGAGAGAGCGATAGATATATATAGACAGAGAGAGAGATAGGTAGACATAGATAGAGGGAGATAGATGTAGATCTAGAGAGGGAGATGTATATATATATATATAAACATAGATGGAGAGAGATAATAGGAGAGATATATAGAGAGAGAGAGAGAGGAGAGAGAGAGGGAGAAACAGAGGAGAGAGAGAGATATAGAGGGAGAGAGAGATAGAGAGAGAGAGGGATATAGGATAGAGGAGAGAGAAGGGAGAGAGAGGGAGAGAGAGGGAGAGAGAGAGAGGAGGGAGAGAGAGATATAGAGAGATATATATATAGAGAGAGAGAGACAGATATATTATAGAGAATAGAATATAGAGATATACTATATATATATAGAGATATATATAGAGAGAGGATATATATATATATATAGTATATATTTATACATAGAGAGGATAGGGATATATAGAGATATATATATATAGAGATATATATATTTATATATATAAATATATATATATATATAGATAGATATATATATATAGATATATATATATATATATATATATATATATATATATATATATTATATATATATAATATATATATAAGTTTAGATATATATCCATCGGAGTGTGTCGACATATAAGCCCTATTTTGCCGAACAAATGTAAATAGAATCTTCAGCCAACATATATTTGTGAGCTTTGCAATACATTAAGTAGGAATATTAAGGCTATTTTTACTGTAAGATGCCGCCTATACTAATAGCAAAAACATGTAATTAGGTCCAGGTGTGCATTGGAATGATGATTTTGCGTCAGGTTTCAGCTTCCTATCGAATTATTTATATTTGTTTCAATTCCCGTCCTATTATATTGAAATGGCAGAATACAGTATACATATAACGATCATCTCTATATGGCGGTATAGATAATAAAGTTATATTGAAATGCCATAGGTATATATGCATAGGGCATATAAATAAATATATATATAGATAGAGTTATAGAGATGTATATATAGAGAGGACATGCAGATATATAGATGAGAGAGAGAGATATATATATTCTTATATAGATATAGAGATATATATATATAGAGATATGTATATATATATATTACATGTATATTTATATAGAGATATAGATATATTTATATATATAAAGATATATATATATATTATATATATATATATATATATATATATATATATATATATTATATATATATATATATATATTTATATATATATATATATATATATATATATCTCTCTATATATATATATATAATATATCTACTAACAAATCCAGCCTTTTCGGGGACATGCAAGAAAAACCGGCCTTCGTTTAGGTCCCACATTCGTTATTTTGTAGGTTTTTTATCGACATTTTTTGTTGTTGAAACCAGTGTGTTTCTCGTTACGGTTTTACCATCAAATATTCATTTTAAGAATTAAACAAAGTCCCGATAAATATACAATACTGATATACAAAAATGTCCCCCAAAGGATTTCCCCCGAAGTGACCTCGACAATTTTATGTAAAAAATCTAACATCCTTTGGGGGGCCGGCCTTCGTTGGGATTTCTGGTAGGTTTTTTACATTTTTTTTGTTGGAAACATGTTTTCTGACTAAAATACTTTTAAGAATTAAAAAAAGTCCCGATAAATATACGAGAAATATCGACAATTTTATGTAAAAATCCATCCTATGGGGGACGTTCGGTATTTTTGGTTGATGCATTTTTTTGGGATTCTCAAAAGATAAGTAATAGTGGGTAATTAACAATCCCCGTTACGCTTCGTATTTCTCACTCATGTATGTCATAGGCGTTATGACGTGATCGTAGCACACGACAAAAACAAGACGAAATGCATCGATGACACGCTATTATGGGCCGACTCAATCGCAGACAACAAGCAGTAGTAGTAAATTGGCTGGACATTTGCGGTCATACGGCATTACAGGAAAACTCGCCTTCAGTAGCCCAAAAGAGGGTTCACCATCACAATGGATAGCGTCCGCCCATGCGCCGAATATCTTATGGGACTTTCCAGAACCCCCGAGCAAAACCGACGCCCGTTCATGTGTGCGACTGGTCAACCATGTCTCCTACGCGTTCAGAATGGCTGAACACATATTTCCATTCCGCCAACTGTTCAGGCCAGGCCACACCAGGCCAGGCCAGGCCAGACCAGGCCAGGCCAGGCCAGGCCAGGCCAGGCCAGGCCAGGCCAGGCCAGGCCAGGCCAGACCAGACCAGACCAGACCAGGCCAGATCAGGCCAGGCTAGACCAGGCCAGGCCAGGCCAGGCCAGGCCAGACGTTTGTATGGACTGCTGCACTGGATGACATCTTCAAGGAATCAAAGGAGATCATATTCGCCAGGATTCGAGCCATGGAACTCAACGCGGACTCAAGCAAAACTCGCTGCGCTTGATTTCCTCCAAGCCGTCACATTGGACAGTGTACGTGAGGCATCTGCAAGTGACCCCGACCTCCATGCCCCCACAGAACTCATTGAACACGGCTTACCACACTTCACATGATGATATGCCTGACACGCTTCGCGTTTACCACCAGTTCCGGGACGAACTGTCCACATCAGATGGTGTAACGATCTACAGAGACCGGGTCATCGTCCCCATGTCACTCAGGCGAGACGTGCTGACCGCTCTGCATGCGGCACACCTGGGCGTCTTCATGATGACTGCACGCGCTGAGGCATTTTTTTGGGCCAGGCATAACTGCAGATTTGTAAGCGGCTCGGAATGATTTTGAACACTGCCAGCGCATGGCGCCCTGCAAACCGAGCGCACCGACCGCTCCGCCAATCAGGCCTGTGTAACCGTTCCAGGCGCTGTGCGCCTGTTACCTTTCTTACAAGGGCGCCCACTATCTCGCTACTTAAACTTGCCCATCATCTCCAAGTCGGCTGGAAGGGCTAAGGGATTTGCGAACCATCTTTGCCGTACATTTGTTACCTGTGTGACACCTGAGGAAC
>CM067349.1:67663615-67673615 GCA_034190875.2 Urechis unicinctus
GATAGAGGGAGAATAAAACACAGCTCTCTCAGGCGGCTGTTGATTGGACAGAGCGAGAATAAAACACATCCTTTTCAGGCGGCTGTTGATTGGATAGAGAGAGAATAAAAAACACCTCTTCCAGGCGGCTTTAGATTGGATAGAGCGAGAATAAAAAAACACCCCCCTCAGGCGGTCGCTGTTTGATGCTATTTGAGCAGTTTGAATTCGATATTGAGTTAATGTTCATATGTTACTAGCATAAATCGTTATTAGCATTAATCCTGCGATTAATTATTGACCAAATTGTAGATATGCACATACCAAATGAGATAAGCAGGCTGACGTTTGTGTAAGGTATTTTAGAAATGCTCCCTTTTGCGCGTTAATGCGTTTTGACATACGATAGAGAACGGCAAGGAAAAATATAATGATAGATTTGAAAAAATATATAATCGCTTCAAAGTGATTTACCATGGATGACCGAAAAACAACTTGTGTGCAATGTCATTTGCATAACGATGACAGTAATTGAAAGTGTATGATCTTCTGCGCATTGACATAGGCATCAAACAGACGCGTGTTGGTTTCGAAGATTTCCATTTAGCAGGAAGTCGTAGAAAAAGCAAACTGGTTGATTTAAAAAAATAGCTGCCCCGATTACGCGAAAACGTCGTGCAACGCGTCTGTCAGATTTCAATATTGGTTCAGTCAACAATCACATATGAAGATTATTTGATTATGGTTCACAGAATACCATTCCTGGAAGACGGTATAAATAGAGACGTAACTGTCGTTTGATAACTAGGGTAGAAAGGGAGAAAATCTGTCCAATGGCGTGTTAGAATGGAAGAAGCAACCTAGTGCAAGATTCGAAATGAAGACAACGCCCACCGTATTGAAAGGATTTGTATTTGAGGTGGCGCCCTAGATAGATGGTTAATGGTCCTCGGTCATCTTAAGGTATTGCTTGCCCACTCTTATCCCTGTCGACAGTTGCTCTAAATGGGCCATGTATTGGCTGCTGCTGCCGTCTACCAGCAATCATTACATCCAGATAAAACTAAACCGCAATCATTGGCAGTCACTAAGTCACTATAATACGTCAAACTGCCGCTTTGACATTAAGGAGGCTCAGAAAACATTGCTTCATCGCAAGATAATTATGACTTAGCATCCCCAGGTTAATAATGCATATGTCAGTAGCTTCATTATGCACAATTGGCTAATGGTACCATTATTCACTATTTGTTCTGCATTCTGTATAAACAAATTGGTTCGGACATATCTGCACTAACAATGCCCAGTAGCAATGTTTTGCTATTAATATGAAGTGCAGTGAAAGACTATAGCATGATTTACTTACATTTTCCATTGATTTTGCTGAAAAGTGTGCGTGTGACTAAACTAGGCCATTATCCTTGATTAATCTGACGCGACAGGACGGGTTAGAGACGGTGAAGCAGCGTGTCGGCCGGCATTAATCCAACCTAAATGTCTCAATCCAAACGGTGATTGAATGTAAAACATGAATAAGCAAGAAAATCTTAAGCTCCACACTTCAACGACGGCATGGTTTACAATAAAGATTTGCTGTGTTTTCAGACCTTAAAATCACGTTATTATTTCTGACGTGATGATGGGTGTTCGTGTGTGTACTGTCCGAAGCTGCCTCTCACTTTGAAGTCCATAGGTCATATGTAGATACTGTCCATGACCTACAACTTTTGAAACTCACAAAACACCAGACGTATTTCACATGGTATTTTACATCAACGGCTTTGGATGGGGGACAGCCCTATATCTCACGCACGGCTACTAGTCCTGTTATGTTTTAATTAGATGAACTTGATATCAGATAACCTGTGTTACATTCATATAGCGGCAAATTACTTAAATGAAACTCATCAGGCGAGCCGTGGTTTATGGACAAACTCTATCAATGCTTATGCCAGGTCAAGACAAACATTGATCAACGTGAATGCTCATCACTGTCGCTCAGTCGACCTCTTTCTGCATCGCTGAATCATTATCACGTTATGCGCTTTGAAATCGTTAAATATTTAAACTTGTGGTATTTGGTAATTTCACAGCGGTGCTGAAAGTGAAGTAACAACCCAGCATTGAGTAGTTTTGCATAAGAGTAAGTACCCTCTTTTTGCCTTGTTGTTGTTATGCCCGCAGCAACCAAGAAGACCATAATGCAAGCAGAACCATTGAATACATTGATCGTTTGTTCATATCTCTTTACTGCTGGCCGATTGGATATATTAATCAGGCACTGTCAGTACTGTATATGACAATATTTCAATATTTATGCATGCGGTATTAGTCCGCCTAGAAGAATCAGGCTGATTGTGGCTATGGAGCATTCCCAATAAGAAGACTTGCGTTGATGATAATGACAAGAAAGAGCGTTTTAGTTGGGGTTCAAATAAACAGAAAATATCGTATAGAAGACAATAGTAGCTCTTTTGTGCGCTTAATAACGAATGTCACCTTGCAAAGATGAAAGAGGCATATGTGGCTATTATGGTCTCGCAACAATTTACTGTCCATGAACTTCATATATCACTGCTGATTGACATGTGATTGACATTTGTATTAATTTTCTCGTCAAAGGATACGGACACAGTGATCACAAAGATGATACCACGGGGAAATCCATTGGCGCTCTTATGCCATTGGTCTTGTTGATTAAATCTTCAATGCCGGTCATAATTCTATTATGGTCGAACAGCATGGTATCAACCGACGTGGAAAATTGCCTCCATGATTGAGGGACCTTTGATTTACCCTACAGGTATTAACACTTCCTGATGTCTTAGTCTTGTTTGCGTAGCTATCACAACAATTGGTTCAATATTTTTTCATCATAATTGACAATATGTGCGTTCGTACACACAGGCCACGAAGAGCAATTAATTCGGCAGTTGGTAGTGTGTTCCTTAACTACGATATTTGTCCGAGTCGATGCATCGTATATATCTACGACAAATCATGCCTCACGGACCTAGCAGTGCCATCATGCTGCTTCCAAAGGGTCGGATCAGAATGGGTGTGCAGGATTTACACTCACCAGAATATCTAACCCTGTGAAAGCAGTGAATGTTCCACCTAGTTCATTTTAATATTTACTGCAGGTTGAACATCCTCTTCTGCTGACTAGGCTGACCTATTAGCGTGTGATGAACATCAAAGGTTGGCCAACTGATGCGCATTCGACGGTTACTGATGAAACATTTCCATCAAATTTTCCCCACAACACTGGTATAACTTGTTTGAAATCGGCACATTGATTACACTATCCCAATCGTTTGGCCCAAGAGAGCCAAACAGTATATTGTCAGAACTGTATTGCGATCGATTACGCGTCGATCGTTTCCTTCATGACTGCTTTTTTCAATGAGCTTAGCATTTCCAAACAAGATAATTTCGATTCCGGCTGTATGCTGTTTCTGCGGGTTTACATACTATTACAGAATCGAGCCATCCGTTCACAATCTGTGAGATTGTTTTTCTTCTGAATTACGTATTGATTAGCTAATTAGCAGACCATTCTCTGCTGCAGCGATAATGCGCTCAGTAGTCTAATGTGGCAACTGAACTGACACAAGCAAGTGATCGGTGAGTTGCCTGTGGACAATTTACCTTCCCACATTTCCGTGAAGCAGTGTATCTTTATGACCACTTATGGGTTAAACAATGTGCACTCATGGCTTCGCTTTAACATCGACAAATTGCGATAAAACTAAAAAACGATCCAACTAATGCTCATGGTTCTTATGATTAACGATCATCCATGTTCATTTGTAAGCCGATATATATGATAGTTCATTAGGTTATCTAGAAATATTTGATTTTATTCAATATCAATATTTCCAAAGTACCACAATGGTCAAATGAGAATGCTTTTATTGATTTGATGTTCCCAAGGATAACCTTAAAATGCGATGGATATTTGAAACAATCTTTTGAACTTGATTGTGACAGTGTCAGGCAGGTACAAGTTGACCTAATTGATCTGACCATCTGATCATATGCTAACACCAATATATATTGACTGCAGTAGCTATAGCCGTTTTTTGGTAATTATTAGTGTCTGTTAGTACTATGTTAAGATCAAATAAAGTTAAAGCTTATTTGTTGGCCACATGGTTCACAGAGCGCTGTGCGTTGTGAGACATTTTAATCACCTCCAACAGCCTTTAACACTGTCCTTCTGCGACGACGGACGCAATTAATTACCCAAGGTCACGTTTTGAAGCCGTCAAAACGCCATTGTAATGCCTGCCATTGGTTTGTTGGTCACCCATCAGACATCCCGGTAGACTATACGAAACGAGACGTCACTAATCGATAACCAACAGAGCGATAGAAGCCGCTCACTCAGCCATGCTAGAAGGATCAAATGAATCGTTTAGTTCTAGCTGTCACATATAGGCGATTTTGACATCATTTGTATTCCTCATTCGCTCTTACTCATGGTCACTCTTTTAGCCTCCACCAATTAATGAGGCCCTACGCGCCGGGAATAATAGTGTTTCCACGGTACTTGTGGCATATGATCTGTGTGCGAGCTACTTGCTGTTGCTGGCTGCTATCACCGTTGCTCGATATCTTGCTTTTGCCCCGGGTTTTATCACAATATTGCAAGGCATTGGTATGTTATTACCTGTTAAGCTTACTATTCTACAAATATGGCGGCAATTAAAAATTGGGCTATATTAAGAAATCAGTTGCCGTCAACAGTGTCATAATTATCAGGTTTTCAAATACAATAACCAACCGAGAGCAAAGCTACAACACCGCGTTCAACAAGGTCATCCGCGATACAAATAAACCAGCACAAAGCAATAATACTTGACTGACAACTCTGAAAATGCCGCGCAAATCAGATTGTTGTTATCTGCTCACTGTTTGACCAGTAGGCTTACTTGATGTGATATATTGAAAACAATATGCTTCGGCGGGTACAGCTACTCGACGGAGTAAACAGATCAGTATATCAACGGGTGGAGTTCTATGTTAGCGAGTATGCGTCTGGTTCAATATACCATTATCGGTGATTTTTGCAGCGTGGAAGGACAGGAGAGTGAAGGCAAAGCTGCATGCCTTTCGGAATGAACGTTAGCTCACTGCACTTACCGCCGTGAAAGCCGAAACGCCAACAGCAATATATCAAATGTGAGATTAATGTATGAGATAACATGCTCGGCTACGAAATGCTGCTAAAACAATGACACAACAGATGGTAATGGGAATGATACAGCAATATGGATATATTGCAAGTATAAGTTATCAACCAGAGTAGGTTATAAACTATCAATATACTTTAGTTTATTTTAGGAAGCTGTACAGCGGTACTTACCATACACCAGTTACACATGCATTACATAACGCCAAAAACTCGATGTGTCGCACTTTGGCATTCCGTCGGTGGAATATTTGCATATGCATTATCGTAGCAGCAAGGTAAGAAAAGTCGATATTTGCTGTATATATATGCAATTTGTCAACTAATCTCTCACATAAGCTGCAACATTTATATACTGTCTGCTCGAAAAGATGTGCTGTATCTTTGTCGGTTGCATATTTGGGAATATGAAGGCTGAAGTAGCTTAAACGTAGTGTTGACTCCATCTCGTTGAGCCACGTGAAACCTCAGATACCACTCTTGTATCTCCAACAAAGAGCTTTGATAACTCCTCGTTTTATTCACTATACATCGTGTACGCATCAATAGGTTATTGGTGTCCCTTGAGGACGATATAGGGTACCGCTGAAGGCTTACTGAGGGCAATTATATAATATTAAAACTTAATAACCTATGATGAAACCTATCCAACATTGCTCGTTGGAGGTTTTGTGCTCAAATATTCAATGGTTCAAATTACCGATGTCGGGTACATAGTTCCGGTCGTACGTCAACTCAGCCGTTACACCTATCCTATGATGGAAAGTGCAGACGGGGCTTTTAATGAAAACAGGCGCTATCAATGCCACGTTCTCTCTTTTGCAAACATTGATGTTTTCAATTTGCTGTTGAGTTGATACTCCCTACCCTTCTCTGAGTAGTGATTGGCCGATGGCATTTGTTATAAACCTTTAATGAGCGTGCACGCATTACCATTACAGGATAAACGTAGTCAACCTTTGGTATTGTATGTCTAGCGATCTCAGGTCAGCATCATAGACTTCTATAAACAGGCTCATTGCGCATTGACATGTTATACTTTCCTGATTAGTTTAAATCAAGAGGCAACGCATGGGGTTCAGTTGAATTTACTAGTAGCAGCTTCATTGCTTATTTACAGATGTGGTCATGCCATAAAAATGCTTTTGAATGTGACGCCGTTGTTGAGAATATACCATCTGGCCCACCCACAGACATCCTTCGAGCGCCGTTGCATATACCGCATAACTTCTTTTATGCTGCTGTATCCCGCTGGTAGAAAAATGATTAACATGTTCGTGTTTCCACCAACAGCAAGAAGGATGTATTTGCATCTTGTGCGATTCACGTAAGGGTCGGCCATTATGACTGTAAATGCAGTATCCATACACATGTAAAGAGCTGCGTGTTGTAATAAGCCACAAAAAGCTATTTGGAAAGACACATACATGAACAACGCAGCTCAATGAGAAAACGATTATGATTTCGATTACCGTAGGGCAGTCTGCCTCAGCTTAATGGCAGCATTATGTTACCATAATTGTTACCATAATCGACGTCATCATAATGATTATCATTATTGTCATTATCATCAGCATTTTTATCAGCAACGAAGTTTGTTACTCAACAGACAAACTGTAACTGCGTTTAATTTTTTAGAAGGGGATGTCAACAACGACAGCAACCTATCTAGATGCTATTTCAATAGAGCCACAAAACTATAATGCTTCGATTTTATAGCCTACATTTAAGTACATAATCTTCAATCGGGCTGACCGATTACCATCCACCTACACGAACATCATGATTATCATCATCCTCACGTCATAATCATCATACTCATCATTGACATCATCATCATCGTCATACTGAACATCATCCTCATTGCCATCATCACAGTCAGCCTGCAAGGCGCCATGCCTTGTTGAAAAGCCATTCTCAGTCGATTCTTAATACATTTATAGAACTGATAATTTTATGAGGTTCGTCGTAGCAGAAAATTGAATGTGTGTGATGGTATCGCTTTGTCAGAGTAATACTATGTCATAATAGAGTTAATTGCTACCACCAAAGAGGGCTGTTATTTCTCTAACTTATTGACGTCTATTGCAGCTAGTCTTTACGTGTCTGCATAATTGTACATAATCCCGGACGACATCCGCTTTAACCTATACTATCCCGGTGTGTCTTGTCCTATAAATCACTGACAATGATCTGTATGAATAGATGCTTACTGGTTGTGTTACTATCAGGAATAAATGTCAGATGTTTTATTACTACACGAATAACAGTGATCAATAGCTGTTGCTTTGTACTGATACGGTCCCGATTATTGAGCCCCTGTTGCTTTGTATTGATACGGTCTCCATTATTGAGCCCCCTGTTGCTTTGTATTGATACGGTCTCCATTATTGAGCCCCTTGTTGCTTTGTACTGATACTTTGTCCATCATTGAGCTTTATTTTGCTTTGTACTGATACGGTCTCCATTATTGAGCCCCCTGTTGCTTTGTATTGATACGGTCTCTATTATTCAGCCACCCGTTGCTTTGTATTGATACGGTCTCCATTATTCAGCCACCTGTTGCTTTGTACTGATACGGTCTCCATTATTGAGCCCCCTGTTGATATACGTCTCACGTTGTGTACGCAGAGCATGCTGGGTAAATAATGAAATCTGCTTGGTTGCGTAGTCATACAATAATTCTGATGAAACACCTAATGATCCCATTAATTGAGGTCAATCATGCAACAAAGGACGGTAGGGACTACTGTCGGTATACCAGCAATGGTTTATTTCAAAACGCGCATCCCCTCGGCTAGTTATTGTTACTTTTCAGCACGGCAAGCATATCTTCCGATACTTCAAATACCAGTTCCCATTTCCCGCTGGCGGATATTGCTGTTGCACTAATATCAGATTGTACGTTATGATTGTATCTGGAGCAACCAGACAATCTAATCATTTCCACAATAATACACTGAACCTTGTTGTTGTTCTCTCTTATCTGATATAATGGATAATTGTGATATATTGTACGTAGATATGATGTTCTGGCATTACCTTGGACGTTGAGCTGTTAGATATATACGATGATAAGCTGACATTAAATTAGATATATTCGATGAGATCTAATATAGCAATACTTGTGATGTGCAGTATGCTTGCGTTTATGTGTGAACGTTAAATGAGTGAAGCAAAGACTCAGCAGCGCGCTTCTAAAACATTGTGCCACATACAAATCGGTCGAGTACCACTATTGTTATCCACGACAACATTTCTACTCATTTAATGCTGATTGACTCAAGAATCGTAAACAATAAGGCAGATGCTGACATGACCTAAGACGCAGATGCTACTAAGCAATCCTCGTCGCAGTTACTACTCTCATCTGCAACAATGGCGAAACATACCTTTGATAGAAGAGATATTGGATCACTCTTAAACTGCATCAATGTAAACTGCTCGGTATGTGTATCTAGTTCAGGTAAAGGACGTTCATATTTAATAATAGGAAAAGCATAGCACTGGTAACATCTTGTTCTCCACGTTAGCGAGGCAAGTGTATTCTACATTGGCCAAGCCATACGAAACTTTAACAACGCCTGTAAAGTGAGCATGTAAGCCCCTGGCGATGCAAAGGTAGTGTGCAACCAGTCCACTGCGGATTGAATTGGGGTCACTAACACAATTATTAGGGGCACATATTGAGCGCCTTGATTGTATGTTATGGTTGACTATCTATTGCTAACGGTGAGTTGGACAATAGCGTTTGTAAAGTTTAGGATGGATGCAGTGGGAAAGCGGAAACGCCGTATGAAAGGCTGTGTTAGACTTAGGGGCATTCTTAGCGGCAGAGCAATGTATCCGTATGACCGCATCATGTTGCATCAGCCCTGGCATTAAGGGGAATAAGCTGGTTCACCGAGCGCCAATCATTCTCCCTGAGCAACGAATCATATCTATATATGACGTGGTAAAGGGACGTGGCAGAAGCTTTGGTTCTTTGGAAGGAAAACTCTTGTGCGAAATGATTTTTTATAAGATTCTCTATTGTTTACCGTATACTGGGAAGAGGCAACGAAGTTAACTGGAATGGTTTGCGATATTTTGCATAAGTAGTTAAATTGTTTGAGTTTAATCATTACCGCAAACCATTAATTAAATGTTGTGTGAATGGCTAACAGTATACATGTCTGTAATAAAGATAGTTTCGTGGCATTGTCAGATCGTTATATCGCAAGGTGTTTAAATATATATATGTGTGTGTGTGTGTGTGTGTGTGTGTGTGTGTGTGTGTGTGTGTGTGTGTGTGTGTGTGTGTGTGTGTGTGTGTGTGTGTGTGTGTGTGTGCATATATGTGAGCGACCTTATGTGTCTCTATATGTTTACGCATGTGGCCGCACGTTAGATTATTTCAAGCGAATAGGTATTGAATAGAAGAAGGTGACGAGAACAAGAGTGACAGAGTCCGTGTAATAACGCCACATCGTCGACGCACGACGTGACAACATGAAGGTCACTGTCAGTTATTGTGATCGTGAAATGGTCCATCCATAGATAGGGAAATTCTTCCTTGTCTGGTCGCAAATATCATTATCCAATGACCGGTTGTATCTGCCACAAAACTAGGCAAGCTAATTAATATGTAAAGAGATAATGTGCATGGAGGATTAAGGTTGATGTTCGTGGAAGATCGTACAAAATACCGAGGCAAGTAATGTGTTAATTCCTGAGTGCTGTCCAGTGTATAACATTGATGCGTTGGCTCTTGACAATGTGAGTGCTGAGTACTATTGGTTTGACGACAAAATTAGATAATGCATTTCACGCCTTTCGAAGATG